>PVIH01000685.1:0-79816 GCA_004025045.1 Sigmodon hispidus
GGGGGGGGAGAACCTCTCTAGTAAGTTTTCCCGTGCGTGCATGCGTGCAGGGTCGCCTCTCCCAGGAGCTGCCTGCCTCAGCCCGCCCTGGTTTTCTGTCTCCCCAGGCACAGGAGCACTGATCCTACAGAAGGGTGAGATTCGCGTCATCAACCAGACCACCTGTGAAAGCCTCATGCCGCAGCAGATCACCCCACGGATGATGTGTGTGGGTTTCCTCACTGGGGGTGTGGACTCCTGCCAGGTGTGTTGGCTTGCAGGGGAGAGGCAGAGCTGGAGGAGGGGGGACTTAGAAAGGCTAGAGCCGGGAAAAGGCAGGGCAGGGAGGGGAAGGGTGGTGTGAGGGAAAGGCAGGCCAGGGGAACGGGAGAAGGGGGGCCTAACTGGGCTGGAGTTAGGAAGGGGTAGGGCTGGGGAAAGCCTGGGCTAAGGAGAGCAGCATCCGAGAGGGCCAAGCAGGGGGTTAGCCCAATTTGGTTGAGACAGCTCCTGAGAGTTTAGGTAAAGGGCCTCATGCACAGAATTTGTTTTGCTTAGGGTGACTCTGGTGGCCCCTTGTCCAGCGTGGAGACAGATGGGAGAATATTCCAGGCTGGTGTGGTGAGCTGGGGTGAAGGCTGTGCTCAGAGGAACAAGCCAGGCGTGTACACGAGGCTCCCTGTACTTCGGGACTGGATCAGAGATCAGACTGGGGTATAGAAGCATGGATGCTCTGCCATGAAGACCCTCAGGGATGCCCCCACATGCACATCTGGAGACAGGCCAGGACCACTGGAGACATTTATACTATGGCCTCTTCCCCACAACCCAGACTGTGAACTGCATCCCTAGGACTCAGGATTCTTCTCTTGGCTTCCAAAATGGGGCCAGGAGTTTGGCAGAGAGCTTCAGTGCCAGTGGCCAGGCTGGGGACAAGGATTTGATGTCAGCCTTTGCTCTTGTCCTGATCTGGGTGAAGATGACCCTTTCCTGGAGATCCGCTTCTTGACTCTAAGGGGCGACTATCATTGAGCTCCGGGAGTCCTGTGGGTGGAGGGGCTGGGTCCCCTATGGTCATTCTCTTCAGGAAACCCTGGCCCCATGACTCCAGAAAACACGGGCACCTAAGATTGGAATTTTTTGCTGGCTCCAGGGGTGGGTATTTGTGAGTAAAGCATTTTATTTCTTTTTAGGTAACTTGTTTTTCTTGCTGGAGGGGGTTTTCCTTTCCTTCCCCCTTTCGTGAATAGTTCTCTTTGCGCTAAACTGGAACAAAATTCCCCTTAGCATAGACTCGGGGGCCACACTGGGTGTGGACCACAGTGCCTTGTCTCCCCTAGGCCGTAGGTTATAACAAATGCTCACCTACAAGCCAGTTCCCTAACTGACTGGGTCAGGAGGTAGTTTGGGAAGGAGGCATCATGTGGGGAGAGGGCACTGTGGTTGGCCAGCTGGGCGAAGTGCTGTGGGTCTGCATTCAGTGCAGAGGTGGTCGGTCATAGATGCTCAGTGTGTGTGCCTATGTGCATACATGGGGTCTGTGTGAACTGACAGCGTACGCTGGGTGAATGGGTGCCTACACCTCCTGATCACCCCTTTTGAGGGGGTGTTCTCTCCCTATTTGAAGTGGCCCAGAGAGATAGTGCTGTAGGTCTGGGGAGAGATTGGAGATCTATCTATATTCTTTCTTTCTTTCTTTCCTCCCTCCCTCCTTTTTTTTCTTTGAGACAGGGTTCTCTGTGTAACAGTCTGACTGTCCTGGAACTTGCTTTGTAGACCAGGCTATCCTTGAACTCAGAGATCTAAGTGCTGTGATTAAAGGGGTGTGCCACCACTGCCTGCACGGCAGAGGCTGGAGATCTTTTGAAAGTCTCTTAGAAGAATCCTGGAGCCCACTATGGGCTGAAGCTGGGAAAAGGAGTGGCCCCCGGTAGACTTGGCTGTGACTGTGCTGGTGTCCTGAAGAAAGAGGGCTTTGCGCATCACCCAGCCCTCCATACTTCTCAAGCTCTTGGACGGTGCCTTACCAATGGACTTTGCGCCTGGTGATTTTTGTTAACCAGAACGAGTAGACTGACTTCTCAGGTGGTGTGTGTGTGGTGTCTCTGATTTTAGCCTGAATATTTTCCAGGAAGACTCACCACATGAATAGGATTCTTTTTCTTCTAACAAAGTTGCTCCCTCCTAGTGGTATGTGACAGAAGGATTGAGCCGGGCTCTATGTTATGTGAGGAGTTGCAGGGCACATGTGTGGGCTGATTCCATGCATATGTGTGTGCATAGCCAGTTCATGGGTGTGATTTCAGGGAGGCTGGTGTAGACTGGGCTATCGCACAGCACCTCAATGTCCACCACGGCGGTCATTCACAGTAAGGACTCATTCCCTGACAGCAAACACTCAGATGGGGCTGCCTGAAAACTTCCTGGGACAAGTTTTTGCCCTGCCCTCTTTGTCTCTAGCCTCACTGTTGTAGTTAGTATAGGCAGCACACTCACTGTTTTTTATCTGAGGACTGATTATCCTTCGGGGTCACGCCCTTCCTTCCCGGGACCCTGGGGTTGGAGACTAGGGCTGTGGTCTGAGACAATGGCTCTCCAAGAGTGGTACTTGGGCAGGAGCTTTGAGATCCTGGGGAGTTCGTAGGTACAGCTTCCCACTCCTGACACAGAGTTCCTGAGACCTCACTCTAGAGGTGCAGATGGCAGCGGTCCATTCTTCTGAGTGTTGCTAACACAGGTTTGAGCTGGAGAAGCACTGTTAGCAAGGGTTGATGTTATTCTGCCGTTAGGACAGACTAATGGCCACTAGGGCTCCATATGGCACCCTGAGCAAGGTGTGGCAGGGTGCTCCTGATCCAACAGTGCTGGAATAATCCTGAAAAACAACTTGAAATGACAGGTACGTTTAATCCCCAGGAAATCATCAAATGTTGATGCCTTCAAAAATGAGGGCTGACAATAGGGTTCAGTGGGTAAAGGTGCTTGCTGTCAACCCGGAAAACCTGAGTTCTAGCCCTAGGATCACATGGTGAGAGGAAAGAGCTGGCTCTCTCTAGTTGCCCTTTGTATTCTACCCATGCTCTGGCACACACGCAAAGAAATGTACTAAAACAATAAAAGAAAATTGTATATTAAAAAAATTTAAAAGGCCAAGTCTGCCCTTTCCTTTGACAGATTAAAGTAGGCTAAGGAACTGTAGCCAGCAGGAACTCAGACTTATCACTGAGGCTCACTCATAGGGACAAGTCATCTGTACCATTGAAGAGCCAGGGGACATGAGAGGTGCCACTGTACTGTGGAGCACTTGACTCCACAGCCCTGGGATGGTATTGGGTATTGGCCATCTTGGCTTTACTGAAGCATATCAGGGGGTCATGGCCAAGACTGTTTTGCACACGTTTGCATTTTCAGTTCAAAAAACTCAGCTCCAAACACGTGACAGAAAATTCAATTTAGTTAGAACAGGCTGCAGTAGCTGCAGCCAGGTCTGCTGTGCATGGGATGAATAATGCATTCTGAGACCACTTACTGCCAATGCAATCCGAAATTAAAGTGTTGAAAGCTGGAGGGCCTTTTACACCCCCCCCCCCCCCCCCCCCCCCCCCCCCCCCCCCCCCCCCGCCAAGCAGCCAGGTAGGGCTGTCTCCCCGGCGCCTGCGGAATGCTGAGCCCTATGTCCAGGAGGGCCCTTCGCTTGCTCCCATGCTCCATTCTTGCCTTTAAACAGAGTCTATATATTTTATATTGCTTCACGAATTCTGTAGCTAGCCTTGCATTCTGTGCGGTTCTTTGGGCAGCCTGACAGGGGTGGGGGATGGGAGTAGGATGTGGGGGGGAGGTGGAAGGAGTGGTCACGTGGTGTGTGACATCTAGCTTGCGAACTTGTGCCCCATGGCGTTAGATGAAAGCCCCTTAATTTCTTCTGGTGCTGAAGGGTCACTTGGTCACTGGATTTGAGAGGAGGAGGCAATGGCGGTGCATAGGCTATGAGTCTTCCTGTTTACAGATAAACCGTTTGCTGCCGGGCTTGCTAGAGATAGCTCTGAGGTATGACGGGCCTCACTAGCTCAGCACACACCTGGTCGACTGTCAGAGCCTTTCATTTTCTGGCCCTCCCAAACTGTCTTGCATCTCAGTCACTTATCAAAACCTCAGAAGCTTAGTGAACAAACTCAGGTCCTGGGTGTTGCGTCTACAGGGAGGGACTCCTGCCTCCATCAAGGTTCTGCAGGGACACTGTCAAGGGAAGGGTTCAAATCCTGCAGGTATGGGAGTCCAGATTCAGAGCCCCGGAGCAGGACTGGCTGCGAAGTAGTCACTCAGATTTCTGTCCACATGGTGGCGATGTTGTGCTGTCCCAGGAGTGCGAGCCCCTCACCAGGTGGGGCCAGATTGGGCCTTCTAATCTATCTGCTTTTGCTTTTCCTTTTGTTTATTTTCCTTTTCTTTCTTTCCTTCTTTTCCTTAATGTCTCTCCTCCCCCTCCCTCTCCCTTTCTTTTATTAGAAGTTTAAAAAAATAGTCTTCTCTTATATATAACATTCTAACAGCAAATTCCCTTCCCTTCACCCCTCCCACATCCACTTGGCCCTTCCCCAGGGATGTCGTCAGAACATAATAACATAAATCAAAATAAGGCTGGATGAGGCAACCCAATAGGAGAAAAAGGGTCCCATAATTAGGTGAGAAAAATCAGAGACACCCACACGCTCACTGTTAGGAGTCCCACAAGAACACCAAGTTACACAACCATAAGGTGCAGAGGACCTAGGTCAGACCCATCCAGGCTCCGTGACTATCTCTGTGAGCTCCTCTTGAGCTGGCTTAGTTGATGCTGTGGACTGAGTTCTTTTGGTGTCCTCTAGCCCTGGTTCGGCCTTCTGGGTTCTTTTCTTTTCTTTTGGTTTTTCGAGAGAGGATTTTTCTGTGTAACAGCTTTGGTTGTCCAAAACTCATTTTGTAGACTAGGCTGGCCTCGAACTCACAGCGATCCACCTGCCTCTACCTTCCAAGTGCTGGGATTAAAAGGGTTCATCAGTATCAGAATCTGGGGAGCTCAACAGCTGTGTGAGAGCACAGCCATGGCCTCATGTCACATGGTAGGTATGTCTCTAGGTGGCAAGCAGGGGTAAAGCAGGTATCTGTCACAGCTCAGCTTGGCCCTACAACACATGGGTGCATCCATGCCCATTCTTTACTGTCTGAAAATGCGTGGGCTGTGTTACATAATGAACAAATCTAAGTCTATGAAAGTCTATTTCCATAGGAGCAAAAAACTTTCGGAGGAATATATGTGTGTGTACACAAACATGCACACATACTCACACGTGCTTGAGTGCACACCACACACACACACACACACACACACACACACACACACACACAGGAAACGTGGGAACAGGTGGAATGAGATATGTTGGGATCAAACTTTTTTTTAAAAAAAAAAAAAAAAACTTTATTTTTTATTTATTTGCCTTGGTATTTGCTTGGAACTAGGAACTGGAACTACAGACAGTTGTTAGCTGCCATGTGGGTGCTGGGAACTGAACCCTAGTCCTCTGGAAGAGCAGTCAGTGCTCTTAACCATGAGCCATCTCTCCAGCCCTGGAATCAAACTCTTATCTAGCAGCAAACTGATCAGATTATGTCAGAAGACCTGGGTGGTATAGGCATCTTCTCTGAAGCAACATATAATAGGTACCTTTGAGAACTATGCATTTGAGAACTATTTTTCCAGGCATGAATCCCCTTGAAAAACCAGGAGACTCATTTTCTAGGCTGGGGCTTGCTCTAGGCCGGTCATACACATCCCTTCCTCTGGCTTTGACAGCACAATAGAATAGGGGTCCAGTTACTGACAGTCAATAGCTTTATAGTCACCTCAATTTGCCAAGTAAAGATGTTGGGTGGGAGATGCAATGAACAGATATCTCAGGTCAGGCCACTGGTGTGGGGTTCCTTTGGGTGGCAATCAGCAAGGGAGTCTGGGAAGCTGCTTAATACACTGGGAATGATGAGACCAAACCCCATAGTAAAAATAGGCTATTTTTCAGCTGGTTTCAAATTTTGGAATTGCCTAAAGGATGAACCAGGCTGCTATTCCACAGAGGATAAGCATGGCTCTGGCAGGTGATGTGGGAATGTCTTTCTGTATGCTGTGAATAAAGGAACTGTTTTGGCCTATGGCAGTAGACAGGAAATTGGAACATAGGTAGGAGGAGGGTGGAGTCAGACAGCTGCGATCCAGATGCACAAGAAACAAGGTAACACAGGTGAGCCATGGGTCACGTGGCAGGACAGATTAGTGGAAATGGGTTGAATTAAGATGAAAGAGCTAGCTAGCAATATGCCTAAGCCATAGGCCAAACAGCATGAAACTAACATAAGTGTTTGTGTGATTATTTGGGACTTTGGGATTGCTGGTCCAGACAAGCAGCAAGTCTGAACTGTGAGGCTAGCCGGGCTAGAAACCTCTTCTACAGGCAGCAGGTACCAGAGACAGCCATGGCCCAGCTCTGCTCTGAGATTCCTCCTTTGAGCTCATGACAGACAATGGCAAGAGGGACACAAGCAGCCCCATTGAACACAGAATGACCTTCCAATATCCCGCCCTAAGCACGGGCATGGCACACTAACGGCAGCTGGGTTTGTAGGCCTGCTGGGAAGACAGAACTTAATGAGGACATCCTAACTCAGGGTTTCAGTGAACCTTGGCCTGCTCCATTCTAATCATCTGGTGCCTGCAGCTGTATGCCCGCTGCCCTTTCCACTCACCTCCCTTCATTTCCTAAAAAGCCAGTATTTCCAGGCGTAGGTGGACAGGTTCCACTGTCTGTCTGTTCCATTGTCTCAGCATCTTCCAGAAGAAGGCCTGCTTTCCTGGGGTGTGAGCACAACTTTCCCTTCCTCTTGGCTCATGTGCTCCCCTAAACTTTGCCTTTGCCTTGGAGGTTATCATAGCTTCCCCTGCCACACCCGTGATCCAGAATAGCTCATCTCCACGCGCCAGCTTTCTTAGACTCCATATGATCCTGCTTACCTCACCAGGGGAATTCTTCAGTTCTAGCTTAGCCAGCACTCCAAGAACATGGGGTGTGGAGGCAGAGGCAATGAGCAGAGGAGGCCATACAAGGGGGGACAGGGGTTTCATCAAACAGAAGTACGTTCAGAGGCCAGTCCACAAAGGAGAAAGCACACCTTAACCTTCTTAGAGGGTCACGGGCAGTCTATAG
Source organism: Sigmodon hispidus (assembly GCA_004025045.1). Lineage (NCBI taxonomy): Eukaryota > Metazoa > Chordata > Mammalia > Rodentia > Cricetidae > Sigmodon > Sigmodon hispidus. The sequence continues at coordinate 7,212 of PVIH01000685.1, forward strand.
GGCAGTGCAGGGGTACAGATTTAGTCTAGGGGAAAAAATAAAATCTGTTTGAAAGATGTAACTATAGCAATATAAAAACACCAAACGATTCCTATAAACTATGGCAGAGGAGGAAAAAAACTTGTTCATGAACTTAGCATGGTGCCAACTGTGATTGGGACTGAGGGCACTTGGTATAGGATGCCAGGCTGCCTGGATGAAATCAGAGGAAAGCTGAAATAGTCAAACTTGGTGGCAACTGCTCTACAGGCTGAGCCATCTCGCTGGCTGTACGAAAGAACTTTTACCTAACCCTTCAGATCATCAGTGTCAAGTGTTTCCTGGAATAACTGCTGAGTGCACCCCTTTTGAAGTGGAAGTGCCACCCTCCACCTCAGTGGAAAAGAGCCTTAAACTTAAGGTCCCTGAGGTCAGCCTCCTGGGAAACCTTGGGATGACTTAAGTCAGAAGAGTGGATATGCTTGCTTCTGGGATAGAGAGTTAGTTCACTGTTTCCACTCTGCACCTCTGCCAAGTGTTAAAAGATGGACAAGGTCTGAGTTATCTGCTCAACAGTGTCACTGGCAGGCACAACAGGTGCCATATGCTGATGGCCTTGCACACAGCCTCTGCTCCACTCTTCACAAAGCCAGAAGTGACCAACCAGTCCCATCACTTGGGAGCAGCAGTCCCGGAGATGCTCTACAAATGCCCTGCTCAATGGTTTTGTGTGCGTGTGTGTATGGGGGGGTTTCTATAGATGCCTAGGAAATGGTGGGGTTCTGCCCCTTTCTGGAATCAAGGCCCTGTCCACCTGGAGCTCTAAACTGCCTGAACTCTTTTGCCAGGTAATAAATTCATTGGCTGAGGCACATATGGAAAAGACTAAAAAGAACTTTCACTAGCTGGACTGAATTGGCTGCATTTCCAAATCTTTCCCATTCCCACTTTTTTCTTTTGGCCACCTCCAGTAGCCCCTGGGCATTTCCCTTTCTCAGGGGCCAAACCATCTGCTTTCCCTTACCACCCTGCCTGGGGCAGTGTGGATGGAGAAATGTTTCCTTGAGGTCTTGGCTATGGGTAGCAGAACACGATGTTCCATCTTAAAGTTCAGGACTAGCCTCTGGCCCCTCTCTACCCTCCCTCAAGTCCTGAACTTCTGTAGAACATGCCATGACCTCCTGAGATGTTTCTGCGAAGGGAACAGAACCCATGATGCAGGTGTCTCTGCCTTGAGCCAGGCCTGGAAGGGAGGTTAGGAATGGCCATGGGTGGAGGTAGGAGCCACTTCGCCTAGGGAACCACTTTGCCAGGTTTCTTGATCCCAGAGGTCTACACGTTGATTATGTGAAGGGGTAAAAATACCTAAGAACCAAGGATTTTCATGGAACTGGTGTAATGGAGTAAAAACTAAAAAAAAAAAAAAAAAAAAAAATCCATTTTTGTCTAAGGGGTTTTGAGAAGACATGCCAAGTGGCTAACAGTTTGGACAAGCTCATTGGGTGCTTCAACAGAAAGCTTTTGATTAGATTTTAAACATTCTATAAGGCTAAATACAGAAAGTTTCAGTTTGACTTTCCCTACCTTGCAGTTAATTCCAAATAAAAACACTAGGGGGTGCTCACTCACTGTATTAAGTATGGTCAGTGGCCAAAGCAGTGCAATGAAATGGAAGCCAGGTCAGCGGGAGCTTTGGGCAGCTCTCCACCAGCCTCCTCCCATGCAATGATGGAGCAGGCAGATGCTTACCACCTGTTTTCCCATAAAGAGCGACATCAGACTTGCATGCCATTGTCAAGATGGCCTTCAATGACTGGCTATGCTGGCCTTCCTATGCTGTAAGCTCAGCCCTAATGTGTGAACATCACAAGGGTGATGGAACATGCTGCCTGTTGTTTTTAATTCAACAGGGAAACTGGAAGACCCCTTTTAAGACCCCAAATGACTCCTGAGCTATTGGACTGTTCATATGGTAGGAGCTTCATCACTGTGACAGAGTTAAGGATGCACACAGCTTCAGGCCGATGAGGTGGTATACATCTTTAATTTCAGCTCTTAGGATGCAAAGGAAGGTGGCTCTTTCTTGATGAGTTACAGACAGTTGTGAGCTGCCATGCGGATGCTGGAAATTAAACCCGGGTCCTCTGGTAGAGCAGCCAGTGCTCCTAGCCCCTGAGCCATCTCTCCAGCCCTGGTGCATTCTTTTTATTTATTTGTTTTCAATCCATTCTGCAGTCTCCCCTTTCTCCTCCCCTGGCCCTACTTCTGCCATCACCTCTTCATTTCCCTTGAGAAAACAGCAGCCTCTCAAAGGTATCAGCTGTTATTATAACTTGCTATTATAACAAGTTAAATTAAGACTAGGCACAAATCCTCATATCAAGGCTGGACAAGGTAACTCATTATGAGAAAAAAGGTCTCCAAAGCACAGGAAAGCCAGGGACATCCATATTCCCACTGTTAGGAGTTCTCCAAAACCACCAAGCTCACAATCATAACATATATGCAGGGGACCTAAGGCAGACGTGTGCAGGCTCTGAGACTTCACTTCTGTCTCTGTGAGACCTGTGGGGCTGTGTTCTCCTGACTATCTTTGACCCCTCTGGCTCCTACAATCTCCCTCCCTGCCCCAAGCTCCAAGGGGAGTAATCTTATAGTTATCTCCAACTTGGCTTCTTTCTCCCACTACTGTTTGATTGTTGGTCTCTGCATCTGCTCCCATCAGAAGCAATGTTTTTTAGAGTACATTTTTAGTTATTTGGGATGTCTGTGGGGAGTGATGTACCACAGCACACAGACAGGTAGTCAGACAACTTGCAGGATCAGCTCTCCTTCCATCATATGGGTGGCAAGGACAGAAATCTGTCAGGTTTGGCAGAAAACACCTTTACCCACTAAGCCATTGAGTGGGCCCTTCACTTTTCTCTTGTGGCCGTCCTGAAAATGCTCCTTAGGTCAGGTTGGGCAGTTTGGATTTCATCTTTTTGAAAGTATCTGGAAACCTCCATTCCCTAAAGCATTTCTTCTCTAAAGTTAAGTAAACCTAACACCCCTAGGCCCACTTTCTGCTCACTTCAGTTACTAGGCAAGCTGATGAACTGGTGCATGTACATGTACATAGTCAAGGTCCTGCAAAGCATTTCATAGCATCATTCCTGGTATTGGGGCCCTCAAAGAACACACAAGAGCTGAGAGGAGCTTGACTGCTGTGAATAGCTTGTAACCTCAGTATCTTTACTGCTGAGGGTTCAAAAGATTGAGAAATGGGGAGTATATCGAGGTTCCCAGTGCTTTTCCCTGACTCCTTTGAGATAGGCCCGTTTTAATACGCTCGTTTCCTCTGCGCACTCCCCCCCTTTCTTTTTCTTTTTTAGTCTTCCAGGACAGGGTTTCTCTAACAGTCTAGGCTGTCCTGGAACTCGATTTGTAGAGCAGCTCACAGTGTATTAATTGCCCAGACTCTCAGAACTCCCAGGTTTAAATGACTCTGCTGTTGCTGCCTCTAAGTCATGTTAGTTGGCTATACATCTTTTTGTTGGCTTCTGTGATTGTGGCCCAAGTTCCTATGCTCTCACCTACAGCATCCTTTCCAGTCGCATGCCCATTTTTCCCCTTTGGCTCTAAGGTCTTTAGTCAGGAATCCCTAGTGATCTTGCCTCGCTCCACCAGAACCCTCTGGGACACTTACTCATTTCTTATCAGGTACCAAGCCTCTTCCCAAACACTGGGGGTTATAGGCATTAACTCCAAAATAATGAGGAAAGAGGAACAGAAAAGAACATGATTCTTATGCTAGACCCAGTCTCCTGACCACAACTCTGTCAGGCTAATAGCTACCATAAGTAACAAAATACTTGACAAAAAGAGTGCTAGGTAGAACAGACTTTTAAAATGACCTGCATAGATACTTCTCAAGGGAGTATAAATGGCATATATATATATATATATGAAATGCTAGTTTATCTTTAGCTACCAGGAAACTGCAAATCAAAACCATATTGGGATTCCACTTCACCCCAGTCAGAACGGTCATCAACAGCGAATTCTGGCAATAATGTTAAGAGAAAAGGCCGTTACACACAATCCAGCTTGAAGTCAGTGTAGAAGCTTCTCAAAGAATCTAAAGGAACTACTCTATAATCCAGCTATATACCACTACTGGAAACACCCAAAGTAATTCAATCAGCCCAAATAGATACCTGCACTCCTATACCTACTGCAGAATTACAATTACCCCAAATAGTTGTTATAAAATCAGCTTGAGTGCCTATCTACAGAAGAATAGAGGAAAAAAAATGTAGTTTATACATATACAATGGTACATTGTTTAGCCACAAAGAATGAGATACTGTCATTTGCAAGAAAAGGAATGGACACCAGGTGTGGTGGTACACATCTTTAATTCTAGCACTTGGGAGGCAGTGACAATTAATACACTGTGAGCTGGTCTACAAATCGAGTTCCAGGACAGCCTAGACTGTTAGAGAAACCCTGTCCTGGAACACTAAAAAAGAAAAAGAAAGGGGGGGGGGAGTGCGCAGAGGAAACGGGTGTATTAAAAGCAAAGTAATTTATCCCCAAAGGCAAGTATTAGAGTCTGTGGTCTAGCAAGTTCAGTGGTAGAGTGTCTAGCATGCTGGAGGCTCTGGATTCTTTCCTCAGCATGATAACCAACCAATCAGAGCTGGAGCCAGGAAATTTTTAGATTAAAAGGACATGTATCTTTACACATGAAAACAAAAAATTGGATGACCTGAAGAAACAGACTACTGGGGCCAGGGAGAGAGACATAATGGAGGAAAGAAAGGGGAGAGTGAAAAATTTTAACAGTGAATAAGGCATAATAAATTCATGTATGAGATTACAGCTAGTCATTATTCTGTCCAATTAGTATGTTAATTAAAGGCCAATGAGATGGCTCAGGAGCTGAGAGCACTGGCTGCTCTTCCACAAGACCAGGTTCTATTCCCAGTACCCACATGACAATGCATAACCCTCTGTAATTCCAGTTCTAAGAGATTCAATGCCTTCTTCTGGCCTTGCAGGAACCAGGCAGAAGGCATCCCCCCAGGATCCTGGGGCTGTCAGGACTGAACTGTGCTGGTTCCCTCCTCCCACAGTGGGTAGTTGAGCAGAAGAGCTGCTGGATTGTTTGCCCTGCTCATCTTCCTCACTTCGAACAGGAGGGGACTGTAACAGCACATCACAGCACAGCACAGCACAGCACACACTAGAAGCTGAGGGCCCTGGTGGAGGAAGAGGCACACTGGGGAACCCTGAACTCATTTAGGAACTTAAGAGCCAAAGGAGAAGGGGGAACGAGACTGTAAAGGGTGCTGCAGGGTACAGCATGAAGAACTCTGGAAAGGAAGGGTTGGATTCACTTGGGATGGGCTGATGATCTTAGGAAGCTTGAAAAAGCTTTCTGGTTCAGGGGTGTGCCAGTGAGACCTAGGAGAGGGGCCTTGCATGGGAACAGCACTGTGGGGCTTCGGGAGAACTCAGTCAGAAGGCCCTTTTTCCTCAGCTCTGTCTACCTGTCACGGAAGCGTTACATGTATACACACGATGGAATTAGGGAAATCCTTATAGTATGCAGTTTGGCCCAAAGTGAATCTCTGTGAAAACCCATTATATGAGTTTGTCTACATGGTAGGCTGGAATTGTCAGAGTACACACATAAGCAGGATGTTGTAGGCCCCAGCTGTGGAAGTGCAGTAGCATGGTCTGGGTACTAGTGGGGCAGTGTTCAATTTACACATAGCTTCCTGCTTAAGCCTCAGTCCTTCACAGAGGCCCCCAGGGCAGCTGGGTCATCTTTCTTTACAAAGCTGCTTTATGTTGACTGCATGAGCAGAATGCAGGCTCAGGAGGGATGCATGTGAGTGCATTCTAGGACTAGCAGGCAGTGCTTTACCCAGCCACAGGTCCTGTACCAAGGCATGTGACTGACATGCAGAAGTCTCACCCTGAACTTGCTATTCTATAACTGAGCACACTCCTAGCCTGCACAGTATTTTAAATGAAATTTTAAAGCTGTTAAAATAAAAATAAAATGGTAAGAGAACAAGGCTCAGCTCTTCAAAAACCTAACCCTGTGATTCTGTGAGTGCCTGACTGAGTGAACCCACTTAATGGCTTGTTCTGGCAATAGGCCTCTGCACCTGTGCAGGGAGAGTGCATGCAGTGGGCCTGGACCCACCCCGAGTGTATTCCAGTCCATACTCTCAATCTTCAGTCATGATTGCTTTCAGCTTTTGTTCTGGAGAATGCACCTTCCTGGTCACAGATTAAAGCTGAGTGCTGGGTAGTGTGTGTGTTGGCATGGTTCCCTTTGTCTGTAACACTCTTTATCTCTTCCTCAGAGTCTCTGCCTGCTTCCTTCCTACCTTCCCTCCCTCCCTCTCTTCCTCTTGTTGGCCCTGCTCCTTACACTCTCAGGACAACTCCAGCACGGCAAGACATGTGCTTGCATGCTGAACACCACATCTGGTTTTTGGGTTGTCCAATCTTATGAACAGATGATTTACAAGCCACTGAATGTCTGGAATACTCAAACTCACAAACTTGGTTGAGTAGATGAATTCTGCTAGAAAGCAAGTACATTTATAACAAGCTAAATATTATATAACTGTTCTGAGGGACACTTTCCTCAACTTTTGACCTGCAGTGATGGGGATCACACCTGGGGGCTCTGCCATATGAGTGAGCATTCCACTTCTAAGCTGCATGGTGGTCCTGGTCCTCTTGAACTCATTTTTTCTTTGCTTTATTTTGGACAGTTTCCCTTCAAAACCAAGGCCGGGTTGCCCGAGCAGTGGACGAGGCCACAGGTATGGAATGGAAATAGCCGATATTCCCCACTGTTGGAGCAAGACCCAAGGCCTACTTTTTAGCCAACCCCCTAACTAACCCGCTGCTTCTCTGGTAGCTCTATTCTTTCTCTAACTTGGACTGAGGGATTCAGTGAAGTCTATGCTCTCTCAAATTTCATCTTAATTGTTCTAGAGAGCTCTGACCCTGGTCCTTTGCTCAGTTAAATGTGATTAGTTTTCTCAGCAAATACAGTTCCTTTTTTCTTTCTTCTTTGAGACAGTGCTTCAAAAACCCCCGGGCCATCGCTGAACTCCTTCTGACCCTCTTCCTAGGCGCTGGGATTATAAGCAGGTGCTGTAATTCCCGACTCCTGCCAAACTTTTAACACAATCCTCTACTCCTCCCATTCAAGAAGGCCACAAAATCCAGCAAATGACCTTGCACGCCCCTCAGCATGCCCCTTGTCCACACAAACTCTTTTCTCAGAAGCCCACTAACGTGCTGCCCCCTCCCATGCTTTTCCTTGTCCTCTTTTCCAGCCTTTTTGGTATTCCTCTAGTCTCAGTTCTTTTTTCTTTTAAAAAAAATTCTTTACTTCAAAATCCACTGTTACCTCCAACAGATTCAGGGCTCATCCACTCAGGCAGCCAAGGACCTACCTGCACCCACAGGTGAATACAACAGTTATCATCGACAGGTAATGAAAATACAGAACATTTTGTTAAAGTGAGGCAAGTCCCACCTGAGAACAGGAGGCTCCCTTGACAAGGAAGCCTGGGAAAACTGAAGACACAAGGTTGTAGAAATCTGGCCAGGCCAAAAACAACTGTGAAGATTAAAGGGCCAGGCTATGCTACAGTGAGTTCAGGACTAGCCGGCAGGGGGAAAAGTTCTACTGGAGGATCCTACTATGTAGATATGTATGAATCATTGAAGAGAGCATTTTTGCCTTTGCTCCCAATTTAAACTAGAGTCTGGAGTCTTTATTTGGTTGTGTTCTACAACAACTTTTCCAGTGGATGATCTCAAGATGGCAAGAATCAAAGGTGATTCAGAGTCACTTGAGGCTGGACACATACGAGCTGTTCATGCAAGTGGGGTGGTATGAGAACTGAGCCTGCCCGCGTTTTCAAGTTCTCTGGTAAATGAGACTTACTCTTTCAGTAAATGACTTCCAGTAAAACCGGCAAAAGGACTTAAGACCAGGGTTTGGGGAGAAGACCAAAGAAAGGCACCATGTCATGCTGCAAAGGTAGCACAAGTTTCCAGAACAGCCGGAGAAGTTAGAAAGAAGTCAATGCTTTTAAACAGAAATAGAAGAGAAATCAGCAGAGAAGGGCCTGTTCCTTGTACAAGGGAATATTATTGTTTTAGAGCCTGCTGTACACTGCTAATAGATTTTTATGCATAAAATAGCAGCTAAAAACAAGGTTGTGGGGAAAATTAGGCAGGGACTGAAATGGGGGATTTACTATGTGGAAGCTCTGAGGCCAGCTCTGCTCATGGCCTTTGTGAAGTACAAATACCTCAGGAGAGTTAGAGTAGAGCGATCAGAACTGAAGGGAACTGGAAGGCAGCAACCGCTCTTCCCACCCAGGAGCGCTCCAACTCTATCACAGAGCAGTCTGGCGGAGGGAGCGCTTTCTAGATCAAACACATCTAGCTCTGTTTTTACACCTGGGAAGTTTATTGATATCAAAAAAAGAATCTCATTTAATTCTAAGGATAGAGATTTATGCGCATCTCCCCTCCTGTAACATTTAGTATGTTTATAATTTGCTTTCTCTATTTCTTAGAACTTTGTTTATAAAAGAGAAGGCTCAAATTATTTCTAAACAATTTAGAAGACATCTTTGGTAACTGCTTTTAGTATCATTCTTTGAATTTTTCAAGAAATCTGCAAGAAAACTGCAAGATAACATCATTTTGAACTTTACCTATCATTTATGGTTCAGGTACCAAGAAACCAGTTTAGACATTTGTTAAAGATGCCCACTCCACTACACCAAAGCACTTTTTAACACCCGTCTTTGTCTATGAACCTAACTGACTTTATGATCCTGGTTTCCTTTGAGGTTCCTTTTATGCTTGCACAGACACATTCCTTCAATGGGCCACCTTCCCATTTCCCACGTGTTATGATCTGTTTGTCAGTCACCACTAAAATAGCAGCAATGTGTCTCTATGTAATCAATATTAAATGGAAAATAATTTCAGAAAAAAGAAATCTGAGGCAACTCACCACCCAGTGAGCTGCTTTATCCAGGATCCTGGCTCCCTGATCTCTGACCAGACAGCTTCCCCAGCTGCCTTCTTTATGCTTCCCTGGGCCTGGACACGGTGGACAGGATCTGCACTCAGGTGCATAGACAGATGCTGCTCAGGATAGGAGGCTCCAGTCTGCACAAACTCAATCACCACTTTCTTCTAGCCAACAGTCAATGACAACAGCAGAAAAACTTATTTCATAAAACACCAGTAAGATATTTTAATAAGGAAAAACAAAAACAAATCTTAGTCTCATGTTTCTATCCAAAGACACTCAAGACTAATTTTTCCCTGTCCATCCTTTCTAACTGCGACTTTATTTGTGACCATGTAATAAAGGCCAGTTTAAAGATTTAAAAAAAAAGTTTAAATCTTTTTTCCAAAAAGATTAAGCAATCAGGCTAGCAAAATGTACTCAATACATACTTTTCTCATATCAAACAAGCTAATATTTCAGTACAGTATTAACTATACAAAATATATACAATACACATGTTCACAAAGCAAACACTAGGCTCAGAACAAATTTTAAAAAAACATGATATTCACATTGATTACAATAACTCTAAAAATGATTGTAACGTTGGAACGGCACTTAGTTTACAAAAAAGTCACAAAAATATATATATATATATGTAGTCACCAAGAACCATGGTTTCTGTAAAATACTAATAGTCAGATACTAGTATATAAAATGTGAAGTTATGACACTGTATACATTTTTTTAAAAGAAAATTAAAACAAAATTTAAGACCATTTTGTTATTGTAGGAAGTCAAACATGCCAAGTAATTTAGGTATGGCCACTGTCACCAAGTAAAGCTATACTTGAATGAGATGATGAAAACTGGTACAAAGCTGGTGAAGGGCCTGGCGCAGTGGAGGTGTCCTACTCTAGGAGAAGACAGAGGGCATGGAAACACTCATTCATGTACCTCAATCCACATTTTCTCCTCAGAAGTCCCCTCTTTGGCCTGTTTCACAGGTGCCAGTTCCCCTAAAGTTGTACTGCTCTAGCTGGTAAGGTAGGAAGCTTCCCTGACTTCCATGCTGCCAGCTACAGGTAAATATTAAAGCATGCATCATCTACACAGAACACCTGGCCATCATCTGGCAGACTGTTGCCGTCTCTTTCTAGGTTGCTTATATTAGAAAGACCCCAGTTTTTCAATGGGGCCAGATTTATATATTTGCCCTGTAAAATAGTGAGCTACTGTAGCAGCAAGTACGAAATTACAGAAATAAAATCACAATTTTATTTTAAATATTTGTTACATCAAAGCAATTGTTTTCACCTTTAAATTTGTCTCTCCTCACCAGACGTCTTTTCCTTATCATTCAACTCTCCAGTTTCTTACCTCAACTGACTTTCTTATTACAGCTCAAAAAAAGATACTTCCTAAGCCTGGAAAAGCTTTAGTTTACTCTTAAAAATGGAAATACAGAAACTTTAATGTTTAAAAAAAAGGTCTGTTCTAAAAGTATCTTTCACAAATATATATATTTAAATATTAAAATAGGCTACCTAAGATTTTTATAAAATGGCTTTTGAAAAGACAGCAGAGGCCCAAAGAGGCCACATACCATCCTTCCATTTGAACGTAAGGTGCCACAAGGGTGCCTAACAAAGAGGCAGGCAATATCTAACTGATGCAACAGGAGACACCAGTATCAGCAAACTAAATACATCATTGGAACTTGGGTCAAAACCAAATTTACCCTATCAGAGACTGCTGTTTCTTTAAACAATACCTCCAAATATAAGCATCAGAAGCCATAACTTTGTATAAGCAAAACAACAGCTTATGATCTCACTTCTAAATATCCAATGCCAGTCACTCCATGGAGCAGAAAAGCAACTTTCAAAACTGCAATGCACTCTCAGTTTGAGAGACTTTCCACGGCATCTGTCAGCCTGAAAACTGCTACCTGAAATGGCAAACCTGGAGAAAGTACACTCAGAAAGAGAAATCCTAATCAGAGAGACAGCTCTCTCAGGCTATGAGAGCTGCAGAAAAGCTTCCCCATTTTGAAGACAACACAGCACCTCCCCTAGTCAGGGAGGCCAACTCCTCAGCAGGTGATGCAATTTAGTAACCACCATTCATTCACAGGATGAGTGTTCAAAAGCTCTAGGTATAGTCAGACTGGCATTTAAAGAAACAAAGGATATTAGTAAAAGTCATGACACGCTAGCTCCTCAAATGATTATCAGTGATTCTACCAATAAATCATAACTGAGTACAGAGCTTTAGGCTTCACAAAGCTAATTAACTTAAAAGAGAAAGAAATAAAGGACTTGACTTTATAAACTTCAGACTAAAATAAAAAATTTAATTTGAGACTTTTCTCTTTCATTTTTTTTAAACTTTTAATTAGAAAAACATTAATTTTAATGTTTTCAACCAGGGTCTGAACTAAGTTCTTTGTAAACTATCCCACGCCCAGGAAGCCTGGTGTCCGCTGGTGCTGGCCTGGTCTTATTCAGAGAGTACTACCGAGGAAACAGGTGAGGGCAGCACCGTGACTCACAATCCGCCAAAGCCAAGGTCTGAAATCGGCAGTGACTATTTCCAAAATCAGGAACTATCTTTTTCTATTATAAAAATATAATGATGATATAGAAGAAACATCTAACTCATCACTTTAGTATAATTAATAAATAAAAAGTGTAACTATTCAACACAGTTCAACACTTCTGGGTCACAGCAAAAATCTTCATCTATGTGTAATCTAGAATGAGACTCCATAGCCTGTTCCCAGTCTGTATGAGGGAGGGCTGCCTCAGTTCACTTTACTGTTTATCTGAACCATTATCATTTTGGCAAATTTGTTTTGTTGAGGATTTTTCAAATAAAAATGTTTCTTGTCACTACATTCTGTCAAAATGACACTAAGAGACATATACTAGTATAAGCTAAATAAGGAGGAACCTTAGCTTTGATGATCTTACTTAACACCCAGATTTAGTTATAGATGTTCCTCATAGTTGTGTTGACCCTGACAGTCTCTCTGCTCCCTCAACGTTGTTCCACTGCCTCCAGCTTCTACACATCCTCTTAGGAACTATCAGAATATAAAAAAGCATCTGCTATCAACAACTTTCGGTGAAAACCCTTTTTCCTCCCGCACTTTTCTTTGGGCTGCTGGCTCCATGAGAGCTATCCCAATTCCTTTCCCCACCCCAGTTAAGAATTCACAAATCATTCCTTCAGTTAGATGTATACTTCAGTGTGTAAGGCCCTTTTGGCAGATGAGTGATGCAGTACCAACAGTTTCCAATCTGCCTGTTCATTACTTGCACAAATCAAAATCTCTTCAGTTAGAATATCAGAACTGCTCATTTGTCATCGTAAGAAACAGTTCTCGGCGACACTAGTAGAGAACTGCCATCTACTGCAACAGTGTGTGGTACTGTGCCTTTATGAAAGTCAAAGCTAACAGTCTGAAATCCATACAGAAAGAAGCCACTAACTAACCAAGTGGCTCCTATAAGATTAAGAGAATAAAACAGTCCTTTCTTTTTTTTTTTTTTTAAAGGAGTGAAAGCCTTAATATAGTTTCCAAAGCAATGGGATCATTAGGAGAGCCCGACTCCCAGCAGTTTAGACAGTAACTGGGTTACCAATGACTCAGCACATCAGAGGCAATGACTACTTCCCTCTATTTTGTAAAAACATACAATTTAACAAAATACAAATATTTTTTGTTGGACTATAATAACAAAGGGGATGTATCTTGACATGAAACCTATTTAACAGGAGTTAGAATGTTCAAACATAAGACTCAATGAGGTCATTTAAACATTTTAGTTCATTCTGTTTAACAAAATTGTGAACTTAAAACCAAACACCAACCCCTCCAAACCCAAAACAAGTAATATAATGAACTAAGGTCACTTGAAATAAAAACTGGTATTATTTAAAATGACCAATTAAGATAAATTCACTGAAACCTATTTATGGATAATAACGTGTCTACATCCATTTCTTGAAAATTTTAAGTGCAGAAAGTAAAAGCCATTGTCAAGTTTGTCTCTGTAGACAAAGTAAAATCACTGACAGGATGATCCCACATCCAGAATTTGGAAATGCAAAGTGTGACAAGAGGAGCTGGACCTAATATTATGGTAAAAACCTTTCTACTATCTATACAAAAACCTTTTTTTTGTATAAAATGCTTAGCTTTTTAAAAAGTAATCTATCCTGCATTCTAAAATGTAAGCCCTTTAAATATCACAAAGTTACCCTCTCGGACCTTACAAAAGATATCCTTAAATATTCTAAACAAGAATGGTTTACTGTTTAGTCACCCTGGTGGCTTCTATGAAAGGGATCACATGACTGGCTTTCATCTCTTCGCAATGTTTTCTGGTGAAAAGTATACATCTAGACATTCTTATATCAACTTTAAATAAACCTTTTTATATATATATTATCTTTTGTAGTTGTATTTCCTATAACAGATGCATAAACAAAATGTCCTCAAAAATGTGAAGTTTCACTGGAACAGAAAAAAATGCCTTTTTTTCTCCCCTTAGCAGAATATGGACAAATAGAGACAGTGTTTATATTAAACACTGGTCAAGGACCTTTATAAAACAAATTTGGGCAGTAGGCAACTAACCATGTGTTTTCATGTTTTATGAAACCTCTCATAAAAGCTGGCTACAAAATTTTTCATCATAAATAAAAATCTACAGTGAGGAGTGTCCTTCACAGGAGGATGCCAGGGATGTCTTAACTCAATAATTCTCAGAATAGGGTGAACTAAAACACGTTCAACCAAGAAATCTAAAAAGAATTCTTTAATAGTTCATCTCTGACAATTCTTTCTTCCTTTTCTTTTTTTTCTGATTCTTAACAAAATAAAAATAAAACAAAACCTGGAATTAAAACTGTAATTCCTGGTCATAATTTAACCTACATTTTATCACACTAAAATAGGACTTTAATGAGTTTTAGAATTTAGTTATTAGTAGGCACAGTTTTCAAAGACCATATATGACAGTAAAATAAAGATGACTGACTTTTCTGGTTGATTTTTCTGAAAGTCATATACCTATGCTTGGAGGCAAATAAGCTCATGAGTCAGATAAAAAACTGAAAATAAAGGCCAGAGTTGTATCTCAGTGAAAGAGCATGTGCTCACAATGTATAAGGTCCTAGGTTCAATTCTCAATATTAAAGAAGTAGAAATAAAGTAGCAGAATATGGACAAAGAGAGACAGAGAAAGAGAAATTATAAAGTTATTAACTTTAAAGAAACAAGTTATTATAATGTAAAAATAAAGTCTGGCATGGGGAAAAAAAACTCAGATCATGTATTTGACTAAGGAACTATAGTTTGATCTGGGTATGGTGACACATGTCTATAATATATAATGTTAACAAGGGCTGTATCATGAGATCTGGGCCAACCTGGCTATATATGATCCAAAAAAAAAAAAAAAAAAAAAAAAAAAAAACCTTACGTTGTCGTTGTTTCTACTTTCTAATCCCACCAGGGGTTATCATAATAACAAAATTAGAATGATTTTCTATATAGAAAATTTACTCAAAAGCTCATTATTCGTGGACTCATGAATATTTCAGATGAAAAGAGGATTTAATGGCACCAGATTTTTTTTTTAAAAGTATAGTCCAATCTAGAGTATCATATAAATTTCAACATTTGAGTAGCAAAGTGTTTAGATTTTAGTCTTAACAACCCTCTCCCACAATTTCTGAGTCATAGACAATCATTTTACAACCTCTTCTATCTTTCACATTATTGCATACATTCTGTGAAAACTTTAACTGTTTTAACAAACTTGGCAATACCTCAAAATATTTTAGAATAAGGACAATGTACTGTTGTCATATGTGATCTTGTAAACAATCTTAATTGGGTTAAGAATGTAGCCTCAAAACAGAATTCTTTTATTTTGTCTAAAACAGCACAGCATAAACATCCTCAACAATACATAAACCTATATATAAAATATAGAATATCTTCAATATTTTCCTTTTCTATGGCAGCACAATAGTATATGCAAGTCAAAGTACTGTTGATGGGCCAGGAGGACACTTATCTGGGTAATGTCCTAGTTAGCCAGGCACCAGCATTCAAAGGCCAGGTAAACATTCATTCTAGTAAGAAAAACAGTATTAATTCCTATAAAGCTGGGAAATACATACCTCATTCTGCACCCTGGCCATTCTATGAACAGCCTGAGTCCTCCCAATCACACCTCTTAGCCTTTGGAGTGGTATTATAAAGGTACAGGAAATGTCTGCCCGCTATCAATTTTTCACCATGAAAATTCATAATGGCTCAAAAAATATGCTAGGTTTCAAAAATTATTTACCTTCATTTGAAAAAAATTACCATAAATACTTCTAGAACTACAGGGTTCATAACATCCTGCATCTAGGAGTAAACATTTACTTAGGCATTGTCAAATTCTGTTTAGGAACTTCCCAAGAGCAATCTCATCTCAGGAAGGTCAACAATAACCTAGTTTCTTCTGTATCTGCTGCTGCCCACTTTTAACAATGTAAGAAGAACTTCTGTGTCTGAAATCAGCTACTTTTCCTTAAGTCTCAGAGTTTATGTTGTTTCAATGTTACCTTATTGAATACATACAGAAGCAATCTCTCAGCTATGAAAAACAACAAAACAAAGCAACCCTCCAATTTCAGAGCTTACAAAGGGAATCCTTCTTTGTTTAAAAGTTAAATTTAAACATATAAGACCAAGCACAGGCACTTTCCAAAAACCAAGGCCAAATCACAGAATTTACTCAATAATTACAGAAGACAACTCTGACTTAGGGGGGTCATCCCTGGTAGCTTCGACATGAGCACTGGTCTTTGGCTGCTCTTGGACTTCCTCTTCCTTCTCTGCAAGCCCACCAAGAGACCCCAAGGGGAAAGAACTTTCACAATTTTGGGTTGAGGAGACCTGTGAAATCACAGGCATTTGAACAGAAGAGTTGCTTTCAAAAGTGTGTTCTCCAAGATCATACTGAACAAGAGTCTCTTCTTGCTCCTGGTTTAAGTAGTCTGGCACTAAGAAATCACTAAATGAGAAGCAAAGGATAAAATATAGAATTAATTTTCCAACTACAATAAAGAAATATCATCTGTAAAACAATATTGGGACTTTTCATTTCATTCATTCTTCAAGGATATTAATAAATAAGCTTTCCCGAATATGAACTAAAGGTATCCAGTAGAAGCAAAGTGAGCCACAGCTCCCTATGAGCAATAAAGGAAGATTAATTAATGATCACTTCCAGTGGTTTTCTGGACACTTCAATGGTCTTTCTGAATCTACATACAGGAGTCTGTATATAAGGTAAGTGGCATTTCACTAAAGCAAAAATCATGTGACTAATGTAAATGCGTAACTTTTCTTGGAATATACACTGAGTATGAGGTATATATAAACCTGCCTCTCTATTACCAACTGGATATATGTTAGCTATGGAGCTAAGTCTTTATTTATGCATAGATGACCTTTCTACCATGTGAGGTTGAATGATGGAGAAAATAGTATTTATTTTACTAGTAGATTTATTATATGGAAACAGTAATAAATTACCTTTTAATAAGAATTTGGAAAGAGTCTATTATAAAATAAGCCAGATACTTTATTTAGACTTTCATTGCTGTGCAGGGGAATGATGGTGCAAGCCTTTAATCTCAGCACTCAGGAGGCAGAGGCAAGTGAATTTCTGTGAGTTTGAGACCAATCTAGTTCACAGAGCTAGTCCCAAGACAGCCAGGTCTACACAGAGAAACTGTCTTAAAATGCAAAAACAAAACTAAACTAAGTAAGACAAAAAACTTCCAATGCTGAATTTAAAAGGATATTATACTAGACCTGTCAATAACAAACATTTGAGGTGACTATTAATAATTTGAGCATTCAGTATTAATAAAATCTGTTTCTTTTCATTTCTAATGTCTTGTGCTATATTTCCTAAAAAGTCTTCATAATTAGACTAGAGTAGTATAAGATACAGGGCCCTATATAGAAAAGATACACATAGGAGTAGTGAAGCTGGACTATGCAATTCCAAAACAACTATATTTAATAAGTGGATAATCCAGCTTTAGTGATAATAGCCACACATTCAGAATCACAAGTGATTAAATAAAATGAATGCTTGGTCTGAAGGAAAAAGCAAAATCTATTCATAATTTAAAACTGAAAATATTTTTAAAATGAAGGTTAAAATTTGAAGGATCTAGAAAGATTTTTATATTTAAGAAACTAAGGTTTCTACAAAGGTAGAATTCCTAGAAGTATTAAAAAATATATATAATAGAGATTTTATACCTACAGTAGGATTTAGACACTGACCATCCTGTTAAAGTTTGTGTTTTATCTTCAGCTAAATTTTAAATGATACCTGACACGCTCAATCAACAGCAGAGCTATAAATAGAACCTTATTTACTTGGATAACCTATAAATCAGAAAGACAGTATCAGACTAAAAGCCAGAGCACTAAACTAAAAAATAACAGGAGACTTGCTGGGTCTATCTGTCAAATACTGTTTTTACTTTACAAATATTTTTTATGTAAGATTTTAATTCCCCCCCCCCCTTCAAGACAGGGTTCCTCTGTGTAGCACTGGCTGTCCTGGAGCCACACTCTATGGTGTGCACTACCATCATCATCTGGCTATACTAGATATTAAAAGGAGGGGTGGTGCTAAAGAACTTTGCTACAGTTTGAACTGCATACTGCTAAGATACACCTGATATGGTGTATCTGCTAGTAAGGTCTAGATGATCCAATATAAACATTTATTTAACTTCATTTAAAAAATATTTATATAGATATATGTGTGTATGCATAGATATATTTGTGTATATATACATATGTGTGTATAAGTATATATACACACACATATATATTCAAGACGACAAATAGTCTTCTGTGGGGTTATTTTTACTTTTTTAGGAAATAATTTTAATACCAACTATAAAACATACATGACTATCATTTAAGAGACTTAGCCAAATCTCATCAGATCAGGAGATCAGAGTATGTATGCACAGTGGCAATTTAAAAGGAATTTGACTAATTAGCTGGCAACCTGATAATAAAACAGCAGGCTGCACTAAAAGCAGGAGAGTTTAGAAAGCAGTTTTCCTGATTGAGTTTTCGCTGTGCACCTCACCTGCTCTGGAAGTAGTTTGCTAGCTCTGATGCTTCATGGTTCAGACTCCTCAGGTGCACGATTAAATTTCCAGAGTTGGTGAACATGGCGCCACATGTTTTACACTCGTATATCCGAGGCTTGCGGATAATGTGCCGGGAAACCCTCATATGATGTTTATATTCCCCGAAGGAAGTGAAAGTGGCACTACAAATCTGGCACCGGAAACAGCGTTTACCTTCATGCTTTAGGCGATGCATCTTTAGCGAGTAAGCCCTGGTGAACTTTTTTCCACAGCGGTCACACTGAAATGGTTTAATTCCTATAAAATAAAACAGCAAAATACCATCTGAAAAATAATAAACTGAAAGGTCATAAAAATCTCACTTTCTGAATAATTTTATAACAATAATATAAAAAATAGAAACTACTAATTAAAAAAGACTATAATGTATTTCAAAGGTGTCTAGAATATGTAAAGTCACCCATAAGATGGCGGGGAAACAATCAGGTAATATGTACTGAATTGTTTTCTGAATGTTTTTCTAAATCATGCATTTAGAAACTTCAAAAGTTAACTGTCCTAGTCAACTTTAACTGTTGACATGACAACAGGCTAGAATCATATCAGCATGAAATCAAAATTGAGGAACTGCATGATCAAAGAGCCTGCATCTCTGTAGGGATTGTCTAGGCTGCTAAGTGATGTAGGAAAAGTTCAGCCCATTCTGCAGAGCACATGCTTCTGGGCTGTATAAGAAAACTAGCTAAGTATGAGTTTGTAAAGAGCCAGCAAACAACATTCTTCTATGTTTTTTGTGTTTGTTAGTTCTTGTTCTGGTTTCCCTAAATGGACTGTGACCTGTACAAGGAAATGAACTCCTTCTCCCGCAAGTGTCTTTTGGCTAGAGTGTTTTATCAGAGCAGAGCAATGGACAAGAAGTTAGAACACTAATTTTTTTATTTGTTACGGTGCTGGGGATCCACTCGAGAGCCTTGTGAACCCTAGACAAGTGTCATACCAGAGTCAAACCTCTAGCCAAAAAACACACTTAAACTACACCATTTAGAGACCTAAAGTCTCCAAAACCAAAATATATCTCATTAGAGAGATTTACACTGAAACCTCTATGATGATTCACGTAGCAGAAAGGCCTCTAGGCATGTCTTTGAGGGTTTATCTCTATTAAGTGAATTGATGGGGGGGAAGATCTAGCTTAATTGCTAGTGGGATCGTTTTGAGCAGGGAGTCCTAGACTGTATTAACAGACAGGGCAAGATGAATACTCCCATGCATGTGTTATTCACTGCTTTCTGCTCTTCACTGGTCAATATGACTGTTCTCTCAAGTCTTGCTGCTAAGACTTCCTTGCCATAATGTAATCTGGAATTGTGAACCAATAAGTCCTTTCTCCTTTAAATTGCTTTTCTTAGGCTATTTTAGCACAACAAGAGGAAAGATAAAATACTATTTTAGACAGAAATAAGAAAAATAAAAAAATTCAAACATGTAATGATTATGATATAGGTTCATTATAAGGTGAATTAGTTTTTGAATATTTAATATTGTTAGACATTAATAAGGAGGTTTTGTTCTCTGTGTAGGCATGGCTGTCCTGGAACTCACTTTGTAGACCAGGATGGCTTCAAACAGAGATCCACCTGCCTCTGCTTCCCAAGTGCTGGGATTAAAAGTGTGCATCACCATGTCTGGCTTAGTAAGAGAGTTACAAAGTATATTAACACTCTCATAGACACTATCACAATTGGGGGAGGTTAAAAGTCTGTAAAACAAACAACCTGTGGATTTAAGGAGATCAAGAGGACAGAGAGTACAAGACCTCACTATCTAGGAGGAAAACTGAGACACAGCTGAAAGCAGCAGCCTCCCTAACTCAGTTTCACTGGCCTCACTAAGCACTGCCTACATATCCATCCAACATCTTTTTTTTCCTATCAAAAAAGTACTACAAAGCTGACTAATCAAAACCAGAGACTGACAGAATTTAAAAAAAGAAAACCTTTAAGTATTTACTTTTTTAAAAATCAAACTTACAGAGAGACTCAAAGAATCACCTATGTATAGTTATTTTAAAACTATTTGCATTTTTCTCATTTATAAATATGTACCTAACATACACAGTATCTATTCAACTTATCATACATACTTCTTCTAAGAATACCTGATACCTGAGGTCTCATCTCACTTCCAGAATGTTTAGCTTTTTTTTCTGTTCTGTACACTTCCCTCATCCCATCTAGCCTTCAATTCTTTTTCCACTCCCTGGGTGCCCTTCCCACTTTCTTAGATGGAATTTTTCTATTATACAGTTCAGGCTGGCCTCAAATTCTGGATCTCTTGTTTCAGTCTCTTGAATGGTAGGATTACAGGCATGTGCCACTATGCCCAGTACAAATTCTATTTTAATTAGAATAATAAAGTAAAATGTTTTGGCATGCCACCTTATGCAACAACATCGAAGGTAACATTACCTGAGTGGATAAGCATGTGCTGTTTTAGGTTCTGAATACGGGTGAATCGAACCCCACAGGTTGGACATTGAAAGGGTCTGTCTGGACCATTTGGACTTGGTCGTTCTGTACTGCTGGTAGAAGGAGCAATGTAGAGTTGGTAGGGATATTGAACACTTTCCAATCTAAAAAAATAAACCAAAGAAGGCAACCAGGCTCTAATTTTTAAGTTGAATACACATTTCCATGGCTTAATTCTATATTGAACAGAGAAAAATCAAAGACTTTTACAAAGATTTTGACTTAGAAAAATTTGTTAAGCAATGTTATTGTCCAAACTGTTCACATCTTCAAGTACGGACATAAAACCAATGGAATGTATCACAAGCTATTTTACCTTAGATACCCTTCAATCTCCTGAATTCCCGCCTGTGGTGATATCTTACATATTTAATAAAACCTGAAATATCAAGAGATCAACCCACAGTCAAAACTAGGCAGAGGTAGCTCCAGGAGTTCCAGGGATAACAGAGAAGTGGTAACCCACATAGCACAGCTCTGGTAGTTCTGGATCTCTGAGTAAAAGGCCAAACAGCTGGGCTTCAATGGCACACACCTTTAATCCCAGCACAGGGAAAGCCAAGAGTGGTGACCTAGGCCTTTAATCCCATAACTTCAGAGACAGAGATCTTTCTGTGTTTCTATGAGTTCAAGGCTGACTATCAAATAGAGTAGCTCATGCCTTTAATCTTAACCTGGATGTGATACAGCTGGGTGAGAAGAGTATTTAAGGCAGGTTTAGGAAAACAGCAGTAATTACAAGCTACCAGGAGCAAAGCTGCGGAAGCTGGAAGATAGCCGGGTGCAATTTGACTGTGGTGTTTCTCTCTGATATTTCAGCCTTTCCCTGATATCTGGCTCTGAGTTTCTTTCATTACAACCAGAATTCATGTAACACTTGTCATCCAACTTTAAGGCACAAATCCCTCCCCCCACTACACACTTAAAAAAATAAATAAAGCTGCTTGCAGGCCAGAGCAACACATGGTTGGAGGAGTAATTAGCAGCTGGCTAGGCTTTCTGTTCTGAGTTAGCCTCCAGTCTAAGGCAGACTGGCCACGAGTGTGTTTCTGTTTCACTTTTATCTGGATAAGTTTTTCAGACAGTGACCTTTTTCTCCTGGTGGGCTGTGGATCCCTCCTTGGGCTGCTATCACACTAGGTAGCTGCCCTACTTCACAGTCATTTGAATCATCACTGACAACTAGATTGGTGAGTACTTTGGAATTTTTTTAAAAGGGGGAATTTGTTTAGGACAATGGAAGGTGCTTGGTCTTTCTGTGATCTTATTCTAGACTTGATATCGGAACAAGTAAAGGAAAAGATAAATAGATGGGAGTATTATGTTTATCATATTGTTTATTATATTTTTTGCTTGATTTGTTTTATCATTGAAAATAAGTCAATTAATGTGAATGCCAAGAAAAATGTCTTTAAAAAGCCTGTTAAGAGAGAACACATAGATACTCAAACCCTAACAGAGGAATATAAAGAACCAACCTCAGCAATGTCATCTAAGACACAGCTTAAAGTTATCAGATAGCCAACATTAATATACCCAGTAACCTTTAAAAAAAAATAGCACAGAAGCTAGTGGGGTTCCAGCATAAATGTTAGAATTAAAAGTCAAAGAAGCAATTGTGACATATGGGATGCATTCACCATCTGTAAAACAAATGCTAAATTCCTGGTCCTCGTGTAGGCAGATCACCCCTAAGGACTGGTTAGATATGGTTACTGCTGTTTTGGAAGCTGAGCCACTTTTACAATGGAAAACATGGTAGAAGGAGGAGGCTAAAACAAAAGAACAAAGAAGCAGAGCCAGAGGCATAGAAGTCTCCCAAGACCAACTTCTTGGGGAAGGAAATTATACTGATATTGAAAGGCAATCCTTATATGATGAAGACACTCTGGATTTATGCTGTGTGGCAGCACTAAATGCTTGGTTGGGATCGAACTGAAGTAGGAAAGAAAACCAAATCCTTAAAAATAATTAAAAGCCCAAAGGAAACTTTTACAGACTTTGTGCATAAATTATCCGCAGTAGTAAATAGGATGGTACTGGATTCGGAAGGAAGGCGAATAGTAATTGAATCTCTGGTGTTTGAGAATACTAATACATAATGTAAAAAAAAAAAAAAAAAGACTGTTAAAATCAAGGTCAGCACCCTTGGAGAATTGGATTTGTGAGACAATGTAGAGTCATAATTGGGTTATAATTGTGAAAGGTAAAGGCCATATAAAAAGAAATTGTAATCAAGGCATTCCCAGAAACAATGCCTTTGTTAGAAATAATCCCAAGAGAACACTCCTCCCTTCTGGAGTATGCAGGAGGTGTGGAAAAGGTAGACATTGGACTAATGAATGCAGGTCAACAAGGGACAGACAAGGTAACCTTCTGCCTTTGAGAAACGCCCCAAGGGGGCTTTCAAAAGCCCTCATATCCAATCCAGTGCAATCTTACCCTGCCATCATGGAGGAAACAACTTCCCAGAACAATTAAAGAAATTAAAACCCATTAAAAAAAAACAAAAACCATACTACACTGAATGATAGAAAATCTATATAAAAGGAAAAAGAACTCAGAAAAAATTATAAAACAAATACTTTGGCAAACTTCAATTGATGAACAAGGCCCAAAATTAAAAGTACAAATAAATGATGTTATTATTGAAGGTTTATTGGACACAGGGGCAGATGTATCAATAATTTTACCAGAGTCATGGCATCCAAGTTGGCCCCTTCAGGAGGTAAATGTTCAGTTTTTGGCAATTAGGTAGTTATCCCAGGTAAAACAGAGTGCAAAATGGCTTGAGTGTATAGGACCAGAAGGACAGAGAGGAATATTAAAGCCGTATGTGGCTAACACTGCTATAAATTTATGGGACACACAGATTAATATTCCTCCAAACACAGAAATAAACCATAAACTAACACATATCTTTGGGAGAAATATTTGAAGGTTTTATAATAACTAGTCACAAACCATTGAGGCAATACAAAAACAAGGCACAACAGCTGCTGATCTTTCAAAGAAACCAATAGCACTACCTTTAAAATGGCTAACAGATAAGCCTATATGGATTGATCAATAGCCATTAACAAAAGAGAAATTGCAGGCCTTAGAGCAGCTGGTACAGGAGCAGTTAAATGCTCAGCATATAGAACAATCAACCAGCCCTTGGAATTCTTCTGTATTTGTTATTAAAACTGGAAAGTGAAGAATGGTAACAGATTTAAGGTCAATAAACAAGGTGATCCAGACAGTGGGCTCTCTACAGTCTGAAATTCCTTTGCCTTCTCTTTTACCTAGAGAATGGCCTATTATATGGCCTTTAAATCATAAATCATAAATTATATGATTTAAAAGACTGTTGTTTTACAATATGTTACAAGAACAAGACAAAGAAAAATTCACTTTTACAGTGCCCGCTTATAATAATTCTCAGCTGTAAAGAGTTATCAGTGGAGGGTCCTCCCTCAAGGAATGCTGAATAGGCCCACACTGTGCCGGTATTTTGTACAAAAGCCAGTAGAACAAATATATAACAAATTCCCACAATCTGTAATTTATCATTACATGAACAACATCCTGTTAGTTGATTCAAATATTGATAGCTTAGAATAAATGTTTGAGGAAGTAAAAAAAATTTCCCTGTTTGCGAATTACAAATAGCTCCTGAAAAAAATACACGGGGAAGATTCCATTAATCATGTAGGTTACAAAATAGACCAACAAGAAATTAGACCCCAAAAGGTAACAATCAGGAGAAACAGACTGAAGACACTTCATGATTTTCAAAGATTACTAGGAGATATTGCCAATTATGATCCACTATTGGAATAAAAAATGATGAACTGGATAATTTGTTTAAAACCTTAAATGGTGACAAGGACTTTAAACAGTCTGAGAGAATTATCACCTGTAGCTAAGAGAGAAATTACAGGATGTGTATGTGGATGGTGTGGATCCAGACCTTAATTGTGTCCTAGTTATCTTGCCTCTAAGCACTCTCCTACAGGAATTTTAATGCAAAGGGAAAATGTTATATTGGAATGGATATTTCTACTACATAAATTGAGTAAAAAATTAAAGACATGTGGAAAAGATTTCTGAATTGATTTTTAAAGGAAAGTCAAGACTTTGTCAATTGACAGGAATGGACCAAACAGAAATTGTTGTACCTTTAACTAATGAAGAAACTGGCCAATTATGGGTAGAAAAATGAACTTTGGCAAAGAGCCTGTTGTAGTAATTTGTTGGGAGATATTAACAACAAATATCTTCAAAGCAAAATAATTGAATTTTTAAAGAAATTTAATTAGATTCTTTCTCATGTTGTATGAGATAAACCAATTTCTGGAGCCCCTACATTTTATACTGATGCAAACAAATCAGGAAAGGCAGGTTACAAATCAGAAAATATAAGTAAAGTGGCTCAAAGCCCTTATAATTCTGTTCAAAAGTCAGAATTATATGCTATGGTGATGGTATTAATAGATTTTACTGGACCTCTTAACATAGTCACTGAGTCTCAATATGCAGAAAGAGTTGCTTTATACATACTATGCATTTTATTAATGACGAGTCAGAATTAACTTCATTATTTATTCTGTTACAAGAAATAATCAGGACTAGGAATCATCCCTTCCATATAACGCTGGATTTCATACTGATCTGCCAGGTCCTTTAGCACAAGGTAATGATGAAACTGATAAATTATTACTAGGAAATGTGCTAGAGGTCTCAGAGATTCATAAAAAACATCACATCAATAACAAAGGATTAAAAAAAGATTTATCACTTGACAACAAGCCAAAGAAACTGTAAAAAGATGTCCCACCTGTTCCTTCTATAAACAAACTCGATTACCAGCAGGGAGTAACCCTAAAGTTATACATAAAAATGAAATCTGGCAGATGGATGTATTTCATTTTACAGAATTTGGAAAATTAAGATATGTACATCATACAATAGATATGTTTTCAGGATTTCAATGGGCAACTGCTTTGAGTTTAGAAAAGGCTGATTCTGCAATCAATCATACATGTGTTAGAAGTTATGGCCATCATGGAAATACCTATAGAAATTAAGATAGACAATGCTCCTGCATATGTCTCTAGTAAAATGAAACAATTTTTTGCTTATAAAGTATATTAGAGGAATATCACACAATTCTACATCGCAAGCAGTCATAGAGATCAAATAGAACTCTAAAGGCTATGCTAAATAAACAAAAAGGAATAACAAAGACTCCCTAGAAATAGACTATATAATGCTTTCTTAGCTTTGAATTCTCTCAATGCTAATGAGAAAGAACAACAGCTGCTGAAAGGCGCTGGACAAGAGGAAAAACAGCTGAGATAAATCAGCCCGTCTATTTCAAAGATGCACTGACCTCAGAATGGAAGCTAGGATATGTGCTACCATGGAAAAGCGGTTTTACTTTTGTTTCCACAGGTGAAAAAAAGTTATAGATACCATCAAAATTATAAAGACTCAATTTAAACCAGAGAAACCTGATAAAAATAATTGATGGCTCATCCACCCATATTACAGTTCTTTAAGTTGTAAGAAAAAACCAAAGATTTGGGGCAGGTTTTTGTTTTTGTTTTTACAGAAAACTAGAAGTACCCATCTTCAAGAAGTTAAAAGACCTTGGACATTCTAGACATCTACAACAGAAAAGAGGCTATCCAGAAAAATTCACAGGCAAAACAGTACTGAACCTCTTGGTACCAATATACTCTACAGAGTAAAATCTTATTTCTTAACCTCTATATATTTTTATTTGTAAGAAAAGTTGAAGAAGTCCCAGTTTAATTATAAAGCTGGCTTTAGAGTTGGAGTGTGGCTCTCTCCTTCTAAAAACCCAACCATACTTGTTAAAAGATAATGCAAAATCTCTGTATATCAGAAGAGCCACCTGATATAGGACAGAAGAGTAACTAAAAATTAGAGACTGTCCTATTGTTACTAATCCTATGCTGAATAAATATTTATATATTTAGCTTCCTGTACATTGTGTTGGGTTTTAGTCTCTTATCAGTTTTCTGCAGTGATTCATGATAATGCCTAATTGCAAACTTGAAGTATCCAAAAGGAAGATGGGGCCCCATAACGATGGTTTCACATGCGCTATGACAAAGCCACCAGGCTGACAAACACCAACCAAAGATCAGATTTGGACTGCAAACTGCTCAGGACAATTTCAAGGTAGCTAGCTGAGATGAACCAGCTTTACAGACTACTCTAGCCAGGACCTGAGACAAGCCATGTACTTTCCTGTTATGCAGAGACTAGACAACAAATGATACAACTACTTACTTCAGGACTTGACAAATAACAAAACTTTTCTTTCCAGGATCCCCTAAAGATGCCACTGCCCCCAAACGGCAGGAAGTAAATTCAAGAACATGCCATCCACACTCCCAAGAGGTGGAGTGGGTGGTTTTTCCGTCTTTTTTTTTTAATTATTTATTTATTATGTATATACAGAAGAGGATACTAGATGTCATCATAGATGGTTGTGAGCCACCATGTGGATGCTGGGAACCGAACTCAGGTCCTCTGGAAGGACAGTCAGTGCTCTTAACCCCTGAACCATCTTTCCAGCCCTGGTTTTTTTTGTCTTTCAATGGGTTATGAATGATTGTCATTGTTTAGGGTAATTGGTTAAAAAATTGTTATTGGTTATGGTTAGAAAAAAGCTAAACAAGAGAGATTAGCTTCAGAGTTCTTGTTAAAAAGTAGAAAGAAAAGAGGAGATACAGGTATGATAGGATATAAGGGTAGATTATTGAATCTACTTTTATAAAGGAATTATTAGCTTTAAATATTTTACACTGGATTTGATTTTTGTATACAAATTGTATATATATTGATATAAGGTTGAGATTAATTTTGTTATTGTATAAGGTATTATATTTATAGAGTTTATCTAACAATGTAATACAAATTGCTTGTCCATGGAAGTTATTATTACCAACTAATTA
Organism: Sigmodon hispidus; assembly: GCA_004025045.1. Lineage (NCBI taxonomy): Eukaryota > Metazoa > Chordata > Mammalia > Rodentia > Cricetidae > Sigmodon > Sigmodon hispidus. The sequence continues at coordinate 34,958 of PVIH01000685.1, forward strand.
AGATATAAAAAATGCAAGTTAGTTAGACATTACAATCAAACTTATGGTCATATTAGATATGTTTTCAAGATCAGATATATTTTAGATGAACAGGTTTTCTTCAAACACTTCAGAGATCCATAGAATATGACATGTAAGATATTTTAAAAACATAGGACTTTATTTTATTTTATTTTTTGACAATGAGACATCCATTGGCAGCACCAATCTACTTCAGAGAAGATTATGGACATCAAAGAAACTCTTCCACATGAACTGACCTTCTTTGTGACAAAAGCTAACCATTGGGAAAGAAAGTATTCTTGCGTTGACTGCTGACAATATGACATTCAAAATGGACAAGCAGGAGACACACACACAAAAGAATTGCCAAACCTTGCTAAGACAAGGCAGGAAGGACTTTGGGAATATCCTGCTGCACAGAGAAGTCTGTCAGACATGCTAGGCCTGTAAGCCGAAGATGGATGCTTCAATAACACAGAACTTGGGTGACTGTCCAGGCAGCCAGCTGTTTCATGTCTTACATTTTTGGAAGTTGCTTGCTTGCCTGGGTTATTTCCTTAATATTATTTCCTTCTTGGGTCTCTGAGGGATTTGAAGATGAGATAGTTAATAGTTATAGTTTTCTAGTGACAGTTTTAGAAAAGAAACTTATTTAGAAGTTAAAGTGTGTAAGTTTAAGAAACATCAAAATATAGTTTTTAGTTAGTAATACATACAAAGTGGATTAGGTACAATCCTTTGGACTCACCAAAATAGGACAAATAATGGAATATTTTTTTTTTTTAAAAACTTTATTTATTTACTTATTTATTTGCCTTGGTGTTCGCCTGGAACTGGAACTACAGACAGTTGTTAGCTGCCATGTGGGTGCTGGGAATCGAACCCGGGTCCTCTGGAAGAGCAGACGGTGCTCTTAACCGCTGAGCCATCTCTCCAGCCCCCAATGGAATATTTTTTGAATTTGTCGATTGTTAACAAACTGGACAATCCTCATGTAATTATTGTTTGTATATATTGTATATAATTATTATACCTGTTGTATATGGTTTTTCTTATGTTAGTTATAACTGTATTTTTGACACAAAAGGGGATATGTGGTGATATGTTACATATTTAATAAAACCTGGAATATTAAGAGATCAACCCACAGTCAAAGCTAGGCACAGGTAGCTCCGGGAGTTCCAGGGATAACAGAGAAGTGGTAACCCACACAGCATAGCTCTGGCAGTTCTCGATCTCTGAGTACAAGGCCAAACAGCTGGGCTTCAATGACATACACCTTTAACCCCAGCACAGGGAAAGCCAGGAGTGGTGACCTTTACACCCATAACTCCAGAGTATCTTTCTGTGTTTCTGTGAGTTCAAGGCTGACTACCAAATAGAGTAGCTCATGCCTTTAATCTTAACCTGGATGAGATACAGCTGGGTGAGAAGGGTATTTAAGGCAGGTTTAGGAAAACATTAGAAGCAACCAGGAGCAAGGCTGAAGAAACTGGAAGATAGTTGAGTGAGACTTGACTGTGGTGTTTCTTCTCTCTGATATTTCAGCCTTTCCCTGATATCTGGCTCTGAGTCTCTTTCATTACAATCAGAATTCAAGTAACACCCACCTTTCTATTCTTAATTTAGGCCTTTATCACATTCACACCCTTTGAATACACCAACTTTGAATATTGCTACAACTATCTTCTTCACAATAAACTTTCAGCCTCCATAAAGCATCCAAAAATCCTCATTTATGTACTCTATCTTCCCATATCTAGATTCATTTCTGGTCACATTCCCACTCCCAAAATACACTCTATGCAAAATAATTCCTCTAATGTGCCATATGCTAGGTTTTCCCACACTGAATTTTCTCTACAAGCCTACTTCCTTTGCTTATATAGTAGTATTCACTCATTTTATAAACCTACAAACCTTCACTGACTTACTGCTCAAGCAGGTAATTTCCTACACACAGAGCACAAACTCCCTGCAGACTACTTTTGGTGACCTGCTTCCCTTTCTTCAACCTTTTTCCTTCCCTAAAAAGCTTAATGGAGTTCTCAAGAGAAAAGACTATTTCTTTTCTATATTCTCACAACATAGCAAAGTATTTAACAAAGAACAGACAGTTTGGTTACTATTTAAAATTAAGGAATAAGGACACTTGTGCTTATTTATGCCTTTACTAATTAATTGAAATGCTTTTGGTTCATAATCTTCCAGGTTTAGCTACTGAAAATAATACACCTTTGAAACCTTCAAGTTTTCAGCAAATACAGGCATTAAGACTATTCTGTACTCTGTATGAGGAATAATTCACTCAGCAGAGAGAAACAAACAATAAATAATCATAGAAAAGTACCAGAAGGTAGAGAATTAGATCAGGAAGATCAACAGTGATTAGGTGCTGGTTTAAATTGGTAGTCAGAAGGCCTCCTTCAGATCTAAAGCATCAATGAGGGGACTAGAGAAATGGCTTAGTTGTTGCTGCTCTTCCAGAACCTGGATTTGAGTCCCTGCATCCACGTGGTACCTCAAAACATCTGAAACCCCAGTTCTAGGGGGATTTAATGCTTTCTTCCAAGTCTCTGCAGGTACCAGGCAGAGATACAGTATACAAACATATAAGCAGGCAAAACATCCATATACATGAAATTATTTTAAAAAATTAAGAGTCAAAGAGTGAGTGGAAATCAGGAGAGAATACATTTGAAGCAAAAGTTATGAAATAGAAATGACCAAAGGTAGAACAATATGGAGGGTTTTAAGAATTGATGGGGGCTAGGTAAATTTTAATCATGTAGTGTGGTGGAAATGTTCTCTGTATGATGTAAATAATGTAACTGGTTTGGCCTATGTGGGACACCGTAGATGTGGGTAGAGAATCAGAGGACAGACAGGTAGAAGGAGGATGGAGTTAGTCAGTCTCCATCTGAACATCTCCCCCCCCCCCAACCATGTAAGGAATCTAGGTGAGCCGCAGGCGGGACCAAGTGGCAGACAGATTAATGGAAATGGGTTGAATTAAGATGAAAGAGCTAGCTAGTAATGTGCTTGAGACATGGGCCAAACAGTATGAAGTTACTATAAATGTCTGACTAATTTCTTTGAGGGACAAAAGCCGCCGCGGGCCAGGTCCAAACCTCCGGGCCCTTCTATAACAATGTAGGACTTTACAAACAGTAAGAAATTTAGATTTATTTATTTATTTTTGCTTTTTAGAAGACAGGGTTTCTATATAGTCCTGGCTGCTCTAGAACTTACTCTGTAGACCAGGCTAGCCTTGAATTTACAGAAATTTGCCTGCCTCTGCCTTTAATCTCTAGTGGAATTAAAGGTGTGTGCCACTACCACCTAGCAACAATTTAGATTTCCGTAAAAACCTTGATATCTTAGTTAAAAATGAAATGGAGTGATCTGGTAGTCCATGGAGAACAAACTTAAGGAGTGAAGGATACAGTCAGGGGCCAATTTGCAGACTATTGCGGTAGTCAGGAGAAGTACACTGGAGACTTACACCAAGGAGGTGGTAGTACAGAGAACACGCCAACTAAGGATTCCGAAGATACAGTGCAGTGGAAAGGACTTAGACACAGGGAAACTAAGTGAGAAGTGATGAGGAAAAAAGAATAATGTGTAGTTCTCAGAAGCTGAATGAAGACAATTCCTTGGGAATTATGAATGATATCTAGAACAAGATTGGACAAACCGTAACAATCAAGAAAGCAATCATTCTATGTAAGGTAAGGAAGGGGACTAAACAATTTTGGAAATGTGCAAAATTGTACCAAAGTCTCAAATTTCTTACACGAGTTTGAATTTAGATCTATCAGCACAATCTTCATGAGAAAAGGACAAACTATGTTGGTACTAACCTGTCGTCATCATCTGCATGAGCATTGGTGCTGGAAGTGCTCTGAAGCGTAGGCAAGCCCTCTGTAACTCCTTCATCTACTGAGCCTGTGAAAAGGGTTTTTAGGAGGGACAGTCATTAATGCCTGGCACAGATAAGCCAAGATGTTAACTGCAAGCCACAGATCCAATCCTCTAACTTATCTAGTACTCACATCCTATTAAAAAGTAGCAATGTTTATATTTACCTTTTAAGAGTGACTTCATATTGTCACACACAACTTTTACAGAAAATTTAAAGAACGAGTGTCTAGATTGAGAGATGGCTCAGCAGACCTGGGTTCAATTCTCAAAACTCACATGGTGGCTCCTAACTATCTCTACCTCCAGTTATGGGGCATCAGACAACATTTTCTAAAAGCACCAGAATACAGGTGGTGCACAGAGACACATGCAAGCAAAAACTGACACATAAAATAAGGAAGAAAAAGAGACAAAAAGTGAACGCCCAAGTGCCCTCCATACAAGCCAGACAAAGCAGCACTTACATCTCCGCAAGTCCTTGCTAATCAGTAACCTTCTTTCCTCCAATATCCCATCTTTATGGTTATTATCTGGCCTTCTTCTTCCTTTAAAAGTAATCTTTTTATCAATATAAATACCAAACATGTGACCACTGACTGTCATGGGCTTTTGTCCCACTAAAAACAGTGATGATTATATGTGCAAGTGATTTAGTGACCACTTTTCAGGGAAGTGCTTTTTTTTCTTTCATATGCAAGTACCCTTACATGTGCAGGCCAGAGGTAGACACCCTACCCTATACACTGAAATCAGCAAAGTCTCTCACTTGAAACTGAACTCATCAATAAAGCTAGTGTAGTGTAGCATAGCTTGCTTGGGGGTGTGGGTGGTGGGGTGGGGTGTGGGGGCTGTCCTGTCTTCTAAGCAGTTGCAAGCTTTATGCTTGCCTGGCTTTATGAGGGTGCTGAGAGATCGAAACTCTGGCAAATTTTTTACTCACCCTAGTTTCCTCCTTCCTCTTGTACTCCGCCAACTACCAAAGAGGACTCTTATAGTCCCCTGGAGTTTGAAGAACAAGGAGCAGATTTAGTTCTAGTGAGCCAGTCTTTTAAGGGGAGCAACCAAAGACTGAAAAAAACCTGCCCTTGACATTTCCCTCTGAGTCTGGCAAAGTCCTCCATTCTCTTAAACTCAACTAGAGCTTTTATTCTCTTTTCTTAAAAATTATAAAGCCCCAAACTTTGGTGGAGCATGCCTTTAATCCCAGCATCCGGGAGGCAGAGACAAGCAAATCTCTGAGTTTGATGCCAGCCTGGTCTACAGAGTGAGTTCCAGGACAGTCAGGGCTACATAGTGAAACCCTGTTTCAAAAACCCAAGAAAAACAAAACCCTATAGAAAAGTTATAAGGCCCTTTTGGTGTATGTTTATCTGAGACAGGGCTCTCATGTGGCTCCCTTTAGGCTCTAATTCCTTCTGTAGCAGAGCTTGCTTGGCCTTTTACTTCTGATTTTCCTACCTCACCTCTCAAGTGCTTCATCAGGTAATGAAATATGCCAATTCTTTACTGTTTGCAAATGAGCTATATTGCATAATAAATAAATCTAAGTCTGTTTTCCTAGGAGCAAAAAAAGCTTTAAAATTTTACATATATGGACACTCTCTCCTCTCTCTCTAAGACAGGGTCTATGTATCCTTGGGTGTTCTAGAACTCTCTATATAGATGAGGCTGCCTCAAACTCTTGAAGGCTGGAATTAAATGTCCAGACTGGTCTATGGTCTACAGAGCCAGTTATAGAACAGCTAGAACAACGAAACACTGTCTTGAAAAAAACAACAAAGCCTAACTGTACTCCTTTTAATGTATCAAAAACTACTTTAATCATTTGTGTTGGAAAGTCTGTGGCAAGATCACTTTTTTTTTTCATGACTTCTTAAAGAATATAATTTTTTTTGCTTGTTTGATTCAAAGCAACCATCAAAGATGCCAATCATTATGTTATCTCCTAATATACAAATTCCAAGAGATGGGCAGGGCTATAAGCATTTATGCCTGCTCTCAATTGTGCCTCCACCCCACTCTAATGATTGTACTGCCTTCCTTCTCTGTTCTCTGTTTCCTTACTACTAAATGGCTATGTTTGTCCTCCCTGTTTACCTAATTCAACTTGTCTCAGGGCCATCTGACTTTTTTAAAGTCCTGACTTAGGGTAGAAAACCAGATAATACAGCATTTTAAAGAACTGCTTACTTGTTTTCATTCCATTCTATTTATTCCTTAAAGAAAAGAAATATGAGCACAATATGAGCAAAAATTAATTTCATAAAAATTTTCCCGATATAAGTTTTTGTTCTATCAGAACTCATCAGACATAGCAGATCAAGGGTAGGGTGGAGAATTCCTTTACTTATAACCCATAAAGCAGTGGACACCAAGCACTACATTGGTGTAGTCCTACGGAGACCTTTCTTCTGTTATCTGTTTTGTGCATCAAGTGGGACAGGCAGATGCTTCCTGATTACCCCCCTAGGGCTTCAGCATGGTTTAGTCCTCTACCTGGTTGACAGAATATTTGATCGCCTTATCTACCTGTCCCCATTTAGACCTTCTTGTTCTGCTGGCTTTGTCTTTTCACCTTGCAGTGGTCTCAATTCTTCATTTCTGCTTTCAAGTCACTAAGCTGTGGCAGCAGCTTTTTTCCTGTGGCTGTTCTTGGGATCTTCCCTTACCAGTATTGGCTCTTTTTGCAAGTCTATCAATCTACTTCCGAAACCTCTTGAACTCTGCTGTAACCTATTATAATCATTCTGTAAATCACATATATACATATACAGAAATACATTTACTATGTACTGCATGATTATGAAAGAAATATTAATGACTATAACTGGAATAAAAGAACATGTGTGTGGGTGGTGATGGCCAAGTGTCTTTAATCCCAGGACTGGGGAGGCAGAGGAAGGAAGTAGAGAGTATTTGCATGTGCAAAGCCCTACATTGCCTAGTGCCAAAAGAGAAAAGAAAAAAGAAAAAAGGGGGAAGGAAGAGGAAAAAAAAAAAAAGCAGCCGTAACATTCAGGACCAGACAGACCATACCATCTCAAGAGCAGGCATAGTGTACTCAGTCAGGCCCACAGTATTCTTCCATTAGACATAACCTCCTGGGGTATAAGCATCAGATGGTTCCTCTGTGACTCTTACTAAAGGTAAGGAAGGGGTGGAAAAATGTACTTTTGTTCAAGGACAAAACAAGGTGGCTCTGCAGTCAAAACAATATCCATATCCTTGTTTCTTAGCCTGTAAGTTATTGACAATGTGACAATGTGGATTCATTTTAATCTGTACTTCTAAAGGATATTTATTAAGGTTCAGTAATAAATTATGTCTGCATTCTGAGCAAACTCCCTAAAACTACCTAACACAGGTTTAAATTCTATGCTAATTCCTCCAAGTACCAACTTACCAAAAAATCAAAACCAACCAATCAAACAACCCAACAAAAACCCCAAAAGGACTCATAAAAGTGAACTGTTCACTATAGTTGGTCCTTGGTAATAGGACTCTGACCAATGGTAGTCTAGGAGATTGTCTAGTTGCTGTGCATTAAAGCTCTTTGATTAACTCTGAAGATTGGAAATTCTTTTTGAGATGCAAACTGCCCATGTCTGGGAACTAAATTCATGAACCAAGCTCAATTATTTCTGTACTCTGGGAATATGCATTGCTAATAATGGTTATTAAAGAAGCTGTTCTGGCCTATGGTAAAACAGGACACAATCAGGCAAAAGGCAGGGTCCAGGAAATGTGATCCAGCTGCCCAAGAAACAAAATGTGACTGTACTGGTAAGCCACTGGCTACATGGCAATATACAGATTAATAAAAATGGATTAAGATGCAAGAGCTAGCTAGTAAGAAACCTGAGCCAAAGACCAAACAGTTTGTAATTAATATAAACCTCTGTGAGTTTATTTGGGAATAAGTGACTGCAGGACCAAGAAACTTCCACCAACGTGAGCTACTTGGTGGGTGCTGGGAAATGAATAATCATTTAGAAGAGCAGGAAGCACTCTTAACCACTAAAGCTCTCCAGCCCAGCCCTGTCTTTTTGGATAGTAAGATACAATTCAGTAGCATTATTTTTCCCTTTTAGATTTATTGTAATTATTGCTTCTACTTACCCTATGTTCAAGGTGTTAGATTCTACCTCTTACTGAATAATTGGCTTTTTAAAAGAGGGAATTTAAAATATAGGTAAAATTCCAGTTGAATAAAATTCATAGGTATTAAAATTTTTACTATTTCAGAATTTTGGAAAGTTAATAGGATCACTTTGGTATCTTTTTTTAATGAATTAGTAAGTAAAATGAACTGCTCATAGTAATGCTCTTCTGAAATACAGAGAATAAAGTACCATGAATAGAACATTTACTAATGGCCCACAGTACCCTAGGAATTTACTTTTCTGTCTTTTCACCTTTGTTTTAATGTAGAAATCGGTAGATGTAAGATAAATTAGAGTAATTAGTGCACTTAATATAAAAGCAGGAAAAAAAAATCCACTCAGAGCAAGTGATTATATAACATCTAGGTCAGAAATTCCTATGCTCATGTTATAGAATTCACAAAGATATAGGCAGAAATCCTGCTTATATATCTTAAGGCTTTGTATACTCATATTCATTTCTCTATATAGCCATGTTTAGTAAGATTATATAAGCAAAATATGAACTGAGTAGATATACCTGGAAGTAATGAATGATTATTTCATGTTAGAATTTTTAAATTTTCAGATAATTAAATAGTAATTATTTATTATTTAGAAGTTACTTAATTTTAAGACTAGAGACTCAAAATAGCTATGATCTATGCACAATAAACATTTTATCAATGTTATATTTATTCAAATTCTTCAAAAATTTGACTCAAATTCAGGTGTATAAAACTGTCTCCCAGGCTGGAGAGAGAAATGGCTCAGAGGTTAAGAGCACTGACTGTCCTTCCAGAGGACCCAGGTTCAATTCCCAGCACCCACTAACAGCTGTCTGTAATTCTAAGATCTGACACCCTCACACAGATATACATGTAGGCAAAACACCAATTCACATAAAATAAAAATAAATATTAAAAAAAAATAATAAAAATAAAACTGTCTCCCAAAAGTTGGTGTCCTACCTTGACTACTAAAAATAATAAGAACTTATTTACAAATGGGGCCTTTGTGGCTATAATCAAGTTAGGATGTGGTTACATAAGATCAAGTGAGGTCCTATACCTCATGACTGGTACTGTCATAAGGACAGAGATTCAGAGACAGATCTGGACACACAAAGAAAGTCATGTTAAGATAAAAGTAGGGAATTGAATAATAAAACTGTAATTTATAGGGAGATAAATAAATGATGATTAGCAAGTGTTAGAACTTGAAGAGGCAAGAAAGAATTCTTTCTAGGAAACGTTTAAAGAAAACAGAGACTGGGGCTGGAGAGATGGCTCAGAGGTTAAGCGCACTGACTGTTCTTCCAGAGGTTCTGAGTTCAATTCCTGGCAACCACGTGGTAGCTCACAACCATCTATGATGACATCTGGTACCCTCCGTTGTATACTATATACACAATAAATAAATCTTAAAAATAACCCCCCCCCCAGGTCTTCTGGCACCTTATTCTGGAGCTTTAGCCTTCTGAACTGTGAGAAAATAAATTTGTACTGTTTTAAAATTACCAAGCTTATGGTACTTTGAAGCTGCAGCCCAACATTGTGTCAAAACGCAAGAAGTTAACAAAGTTACTATGTTCTTGGTTTTTTAATCTTTAGAGATCATAAATAATAATTTTTAAAAATCACTTCCAAACTCTAAATACAGAAATCTCTCAAAGATTTTGGCTCTCCCAGTTTTGTAAAGTCCAAATTTGTAAATTATTACCAATCTCACCTTTTGATTTCTTTGTGGCCTAACACTGCTTGGGCATATCCAAACAAAATTCACACATAATTCATCTTAATGGTTATTCTTTTTTTTTTTTTTTTTTAAAAAAAAAAAACTTTATTTATTTATTTGCCTTGGTGTTTGCCTGGAACTGGAACTACAGACAGTTGTTAGCTGCCATGTGGGTGCTGGGAATTGAACCAGGGTCCTCTGGAAGAGCAGACAGTGCTCTTAACCACTGAGCCATCTCTCCAGCCCCCTTAATGGTTATTCTTAAAAAGTAATGCTCCAACTGTGTCCTACCAATGTTAATACTGTAGTTACTGAATTTAATTGACAAATCCTATCCATTTTATAGTTGTCAATTTTTGTGATCTTAAGAAAGAAAAGCAAAAATCAACAACAGTAAAATACATTTGGATTCAGATAATAAATTGAACTTGTTACTTAGAATCAATGAATAGAAACAATTATTTCACTCGAGTACTTTGACTCCTTCCTCTCACTGCACATATTACTAGATTGTGTTGATTCATTATTTATAAAATACTATTAATTAAAAAAAATAGTTTTAGGGACTGGCGAGATGGCTCAGAGGTTAAGAGCACTGGCTTCTCTTCCAGAGGATCTGAGTTCAATTCCTAACAACTACATGGTGGCTTCACTATCTACTGGCATGTAGGTCAAGCAGACAGAGTACTCATACATTAAAAACAAAAGGTAAATAAAATAAAAAATAATAGTTTTAGTCTTATACAGGTTAACAGGTTTCTAAGCCAAATTTCTTGCATACCAATATAAAAGCAAACTAGTTTTCCTCAAGAATTTGCATACTTTAAAAATTCTTTTAAAGACAAAGGTAAATTAGCCTATCTATGGTAGGCACTGCTTGTTGCATGTCCAATATCTACTATGCTTTATTATTGTTGTTATTTTCGAGACTAGGTCTTACTATGTAGTGCTCTGGCTATCCACAAGAGATCCATTTACCTGCATCTGCCTTCCTAATTCTGGGGTTAAAGCATACATTGCTACAACCAGCTCTACTCTGCTCTAATTCTGTTCAAAGAAATCCTTTATTTAACAAATATCACTTTCTCAGATTCTCTGTAGCTAAGAAAGATCATGCAGCAAAAACTAACACTAGTTCCTTTAGTGCATTCCTGATTACAAGTGCTATCTCCTTTACCATAACACAAGTCAAAACAAGTTCATAACAACAAAGCAAATAATCCTACAGCTATGGTAGTGTTACATATATACAAGGAACCTAGAATACTGATTCCACTGTAGATCCACATTAGTAGTCTAGATTTTCTATACTAGAACATATCATGCAGTAAAAATAAGATCTTGCTTGGTAAAGCCACTCACTGTAGAAGGGATCTGTTACATGCAGTTGAATGCAACCCTTAACTGGAACTAGTGTTGAAGGCTCTCCACAATTTGTTTCTTCCAGCTCCTTTGGACTTCTCATTCACTCATTCTCCAAAGATTCAAATATCCATGCTTTTTTGTCTATCACTTTGCTCTAAATTCGATACGTCATTGAGTTAATATTCTAAAAGCTCTTCCACTAGATGCTTTTTTTGTTTTTTACTTGGGCAAATCCTCACTATTTAAGACTCCACTCAAATACACGTTGTTAACATGCTGTTTCTATTGCTACAATAACAATGCCTCTTAACTTGCCTAGCACAAGATCTTTAGTAGTTTGCTGTAGTCACTTATCTGCCTCTCCACTTGGGTTAGTATCTCTGTTGTAAGAATGGTGTCTTCTTACATAGCAACATGTTTGGCACACTGTTTAACTTTTCAATAAATACTTTTTATTTTTTACATTTATGTATTTATTTTGTGAGAGAAAGAGGAGGGAAGAAGGGAAGGGAGCGAGAGCTCAAGCACACAAGATCTGTCTTTTTATCAAGAGAGGTTTTCCAGGGCTCAATCTTAGATCCTCAGCTATGGTAGCAAATGCCTTTACCCACGTTTAAGAAAGAACAGAACAGTAAGTGGATTCCCCCCACACCAGGTCTCTTACAGTCAGACCTTGATTATGTACCTGAGAACCCTGAGAGCTACTATCCTCCTGCCTGTGCTTCTTCCTTAGTGCCTGCACCACTGGGTCTGGATTCTTTAACTACATTTTCAAAATCTTTTCTTCTGTGTTAAAAACTAGCTCACAGCAGGGTGTGGTGGCATATATCTGTGATCCCAGTACCCAGGAGTCTGAGACAAGAGGATCAGCAGTTCAAAACCAACCTGGACTACAAAGCACACTGAGATTGTTTCTTTAAATAAACGGTGATTCTATCTTTGCCTTTGTCCTTTGTATCCCCTTCCTTGACCTTTGTTCTTCCTCAGCATGTAACCTGTTAAACATACTTATAGTGCTAATAATAATTTTATAAATCCAATCATCAACATTTAATCATGATGGCTCATGCCTTTAATCCTAGCACTTTGTAAGCAAAGGCAGGTTAATCTCTGTGGGTTCCTGGCCAGCCTGTGCTATATATTGAGACCTGAATCCAAAACAAACAAACAAATAATTAAATTCAATTATCACATTTTAGCCTCCCCCCTTTTATGGTTTTTCTAATATGACTGAGCATAGAAAATAAAAGCCTAAAAATGTTTAAACTGACTATAAAAATCATAAAATCGTAAGAAGCACTTATACCTATAGAGGAAGACTGTGGACTAATCAGAAGATCTTCTTGAACTGGTTCACTTCCAGGCACTGTCTGTTGATCACTCAGTGAGCTCTGAGATGCACTGACAGGCTGGGACACTTCCTCATGGATCTCCTCATCACTTAATCTTTCTACTTTGACCTGCACATCTTCTTCTGTACCTAAAGGCAAAGTAGTTTTTGTGCTCTCACAAGTCTCATAGTCAGCCATCTTTCTTCCTGCCTCAGATGGGCCAGGCAATTCTAAAGTCCGGGTATTCTCTGCCTGCTTCGATTTCTCAGGCTGAATCCTTCTATCAATTCCAAAAGGGAAAGTCCATGGGAAAGCTAAAGAAGAATCAACTGGCTGATTTCTATTTTCTGCATAGGAAGTTGAATAATTCAATACCTGGGGTGAACTTGTTTGTGTGCTACATTTTACAGGACTCTCAGGAGACATAACAATGTAGCTTTTGCGTTTTCTCCGGGATTCTCGACAGACAGGAATGGTCCTTTCCACAACACTGCACTCTGAAGACACTGGAGAAATACTTCCATCTCGAGAAGTAAAATTGCAGTTAGAATTATTTTCTTGTCCAGCATCTAGGCCCTTTTCTGGTTGGCTATTAGGTGTATTCCACAAAATACTTGATTTCATGAACTCTGAGCAGGTACTAGCAACACTAAACATTTGCATATAGCTTGCTGCAGCTAGAACATCAATAATATTTTCTGTGTTAATTGACAGAGTGGCTGTGTAAGCATATTCTAAAAGAGGTATAAAGCCAGTCACTGTAACATGATGCAGATCCAACACATTTTTGTTCTCATCTTCTGCTTGGCCCACAAGTTTTGTGCGAAAGAAATCACTGCAAGCTGCTAGTACCACTTTATGAGCCCGGAAGATTCTGTCCTGGACACGAATAGTGATATCACAAAAATGTCCATCATTTCGTAACATATTTAGTTTTCCCAGCATTTCCTGGCTGTGGGAAGAGGAGCTGTGAGTAAATGTTTTCACGCCCATCTTTTTTTCCCCTCTTCTACTGATGCTCTTCAAGGATGTTATAAACCAGAAATGTCCTAAAAGAAATACAAAAAAGAAAACATCAAATGACAGCGTAATAGTCAAAATGGACTATTTATACCATTTTCATGTAGCCACTGTGCCAAATAAAATGCCTAAAATAAGACAGAGAAAGAGAAAAACATAAGGTGTGGGATGTATTAAAAGATATTTTCTGGTCTGTTGTGGTGTCAAATTCCTATAATCCTAGTAAGGGGACTGCCACAAGCTCAAGGCCAACCTATGCTACACAGTCAGTTTGAAGTCAGCTTGAGTTATGGGGTAAGATCCTGTGTCAAATAAACAAAATGAGTGCACAAATAATAAAAAAAATATATTCCCTAAACCATCAACACTAGTGGTCTATAAATTTGTTAATGAGCAGCACTTTAAAACAGTTAAATGACAAGTATAGAGTGCTTTATGTGCTAGAAACTGCTGTAAATATTTAACACATGATAATCTTTTTACTGTCAAAGATACCTCGGTCAGTAGGTATATAATTATCCCTGCTTCTAAATATGAACAAGTAGTAGATAATGTCAGTTAGCACTATATAATGATTTCGTCAATTTTTTTTATTCAGATAAACGTATAGGAGAAATGGAGAAGGGAAAAAGAAAAAATTTCAAAACTTTTAAAAAGTCTGAATACTCTAATGACAGCAGATAAAACTGTTTGCATTTGACATCTCTAAAGAGAAAATAGTGTACAGCCTTTGTTTCCAAAAATAATCCAACAGGTCTCAGAAAGCTTTGGGGTAATATTAAACACCAACACCCTGTGTATCACCTTCAATCTCCAAAAAATTGAAAAGCTCCACTCTATCTTAAAATACCTTATCAAGTCATCTCTAGCTTCAACAAGAGGGGCTGCAACTCAATGTCTTTTTTTCTTTCTGTTTTAAAAAGATGTAGAACCATTCATTCTCAAGGCATGTTGATGCTTAGTGTTGTCAATCTGACAGAATACAGTATCACTTAGGAGATGAGACTTGGGAATTACTTTGGTTTCATAGAGGCAGGAAGTCCTGCTTACTGTGGGTGATGGCATTCCCTACTTGTTAGGACTGTACAATTAAATAAAGAAAAGATGCTTGACTACAGCATGCATTCTTTGTTCTAAATGTTACCAGCTGTCTCACATTCCTGCCACCCAACCTTCCCTGTCTTAGATCATATTTTGAACTGTTAGGCAGAACAAACCTTTTGTCCCTTGGGTTGCTTCTGTAATAGTGTCACAGCAACAGGAAAAGAAACTAAGATAACAAGCACCTTTATGCTTGAGACTTTCAGTTTATTCCACCATAGGCCTTTTCTCCTTAACACTGTTATCCCCATCTTAGGAAATGACCAACTCAGTCATTACAGCTTGATACATAGAAGCCTGACCAGGGAGCATACTGGTCAGTATTTCCTGGCACCCTCCTATCTCATACATCTTAACATCAGGCCTGGAGACTGTATCCTCTTAAAGGACCTACAAGGACACACAACTTTTCAACAAAGGAGAGGGTTATTCTCACCACCCTCAGTGCAGGTAGGCTTTCAGGATTCCTATCTCATATCTAGTTCAACTCAAGCTAACTTTTCACACTATACCAACAAATCTATAGGTGACCTTCTCTTCTTCATAAAGGTAAAATGTCCATGTCTGAAAGAACAGAAAAGGTCTGTAGTCCATAAAAGACTTTCTGCTTCATTATGACTCTAAATACTTCAGTAGTTTGCCTGCTGAACAGGCTATTGAGGACGCCCTAACTCTAGCCTGGGACAAATATCATCAGGGGATTTCTAAGATTAATTACACCTCCGAGAAATTTAACCTTGTATTTAAAACTACTGTGTGGGCTGCAGTGATCAACGGTTTAGCTATTACAAGCACTGGCTGCTCTTCAAGAAGACCTGAGTTTGGTCCCCAGCACTCACAGGAAAGCTCACCATTTCAGCCATTCCCAGTCACAGGAAATCTGATGTTGTCCTTCTCTGGCCTTCTGCACGCATTCAGTGCACACATGTACATGCAGGCAATATGCCCATACACACAAAATAACAAAATAATAAAAAATAAAAATCGCTGTGACTATGATGTTTAAAATTTAAACAATCCTTCATTTTGGTTTTTCTTGTCCCTCTCCTGGCTCAGTGTGTGAGAGCCTCTGTATTTCCAGCTGGGTGGCAATCATTTTTTTTTGCTTACAATATGACTTTGACTATATCTACCATCTGGCCTGAACTTCTTTTATTCACTCTAGGAATTCTGAACTCTTTGTTATCATAATGTAGTAACTCTGTACTACAAAACCAAACAAAAGGGCCTAAGAGCACAAACTAACAAAAACACTTTAGTTAAAGACTACAGGGCTTGTGTTTCCATTCCCTATTTACAAGATTCATCCTTAGCTAGAGAAATGACTCAGCAATGAAGAGCACTTATCACTCTTAGAGAGGGCTCAGGTTCAATTCCCTGAACCCACACAGTATCTTATAACTATCTTGTAACTCCAGTTCCAAGGGATCCAATGTCTTCTTCTGGCTTCATTGGGCATTAGGCAGACATATGGTACATGCAAGCAAAAATACCTGTAGACAAAATAATTATTTTTTAAAGTGTAAAATTTTTTAAAAAGACTCATAACAAATCTTTTAGACTGAGTAACTATCAACACCTTGCACATTCAAACAACGGCCACTGACATTATCATTGTTTTTCATATGGAGGCTCAAATTCTTATTCTCAATAGATCCCTACCAATATTCAGACCAATAGTCTGGACTAAAATTTCAGCAGAGAACTTATGAGTAATATGGTGGATTCAAAGTCCCATCAATAAGACTCAATACAGAAACAGTTAAAACACAATAATGTTTATCCCTGTAAGAGACTGTACTTATCAATTAATTTATTAGGCCAGGTGAGATCTCCATGGAATGCAGACATGAGTGGCTGTGAATCAGAATTTAAAGGAACTAAGATGCTCCAACAGGGACAGTAAAAATTTGGAGTAGTGCTTTTCCCTACACATACCAAGCCTGTAGGGTCAGCTGCACAAGCAAAGACTGAATGTGAATGTCTACTGACATGTGAAGCTGGACCACGTGTGGAGGTTGATAAAAAGTTCCTGAGAATCCCTAGACAAGGACTTAACAATCTTCCCCCCCCCCATACACACACACTTTATATAAAGAACACTCAAGAACAGAGCTGCAGCAGAACCAAGAGTTGTCAGGGACTCTGGGCTCTACACTGCTGCCCTGGCGTGGAAGCTGGACCTAAAGTTAGTTACTCTGACAAGGCTCTGGCTCATGCCTGCCTGACTGCATCACCCAGAGAGTACCAAGGAGGAAACAGAATCACACAGTCAACAGTACAGCTGTGCCAGAAATTCACTTGAAAGCTTAACTGGGGGCTGGAGAGATGGCTCAGTGGTTGGAAGCACTGACTGATCTTCCTGGAGGACTTGAGTTTGAAATCCAGCATCCACATGGCAGCTAACAACTGTCTGTGGTTCCAGAATCTGACATCCTTTGCACAGTTGTACATGCAGGCAAAACACCAATTCATATAAATAAAAATAAATATTTAAAAAATAAATAAACAAATAAATAAATAAAACTTAACTGGTCTTAATTCCATGGGTGCAATACACACCCCAAATCTGGTTTTATGAGTTTGAATTGTAATTACAAACTGACCACCTTCCATAACTCAAAACTCATCACCCAAGGAAGAGTACTTATGTAAAAAATTTTAATCTATTATTGTATTTTGCTTCTTGGCTTATTATTGTTTTTTAAAAACTATTCTAAACTTAACTTTTGCATAGCTCATAATAATCCTGCTTTAGTTTAAAATTGCTTGGATAGGTTTTAGGATTGTTCTGTCTAGTCTACAATTGGTAACTCTCTGTTGTTACTATGCACAACTCATATACATTCTCATTCCTAACCTATTTGCCTATTTGCTGCACAAATTCTGGTTGTAATGAAAGAAACTCAGAGCCAGATATTGGGGAAAGGCTGAAATATCAGAGAAGAAACACCACAGCTATCTTCCAGCTACCTCAGCTTCGTTCCTGGTAGCTTCTAATTACTGCTGTTTTCCTAAACCTGCCTTAAATACCCTTCTCACTCAGCTGTATCTCATCCAGGTTAAGATTAAAGGCATGAGCTACTCTATTTGGTAGTCAGCCTTGAACTCACAGAAACACAGAAAGATACTCTGGAGTTATGGGTGTAAAGGTCACCACTCCTGGCTTTCCCTGTGCTGGGATTAAAGGTGTATGTCATTGAAGCCCAGCTGTTTGGCCTTGTACTAGAGATCGAGAACTGCCAGAGCTATGCTATGTGGGTTACCACTTCTCTGTTATCCCTGGAACTCCTGGAGCTACCTCTGCCTAGTTTTGACTGTGGGTTGATCTCTTAATATTCCAGGTTTTTATTAAATATGTAACATTATTATCATATCTATTTATGAACCAAAAACTTCCATAGCTATATTTAACAATCTCTAAAATCTGTAGACCCTATCAGGATCTTAAGATTCCTCTCCAAGCCTGTGGTGGAAATGTTCTCTGTATGCTATAAATAAAGTAACTGATTTGGCCTAAGTGCAGCACCATAGAAGTGGGTGGAGAATCAGAAGGTTTTCCCCATTTAGACTTTTTTCAAAATTGATCTAATATTTATCCCTATCCCCACATTCACTCTTCTTTCCAATTACAAATCTTAAGAGACTAAGGTCCTATTATACATCACACTATCATTATTCCTCCTCCTTTACCCTCCAACTGTTTAATAAAGGAGGAGGAGGGTAGGATGGGGGGCAGGCACTACTGTTGTTCCCTGGTTGGTTCAGCAACTGAATAACAGGAATAGTCAGGAGCTGTAGTTGTTTGTGCATTTATAATTCTACACTGGGAGAGAAACACATGAAGCACCAAGCACTCTTGGACCGGGGCTGTAACTTCTGAATTACATCTCAACTCTTCTATAATCCAGCCCCACTTGAACATTTCAACGGAAAGAATACAGTTAATACAAATCCCAATCAGTGAAACAATCCCAACACAATAATATAAACAAAACTCCCCCAAAGTTACTAATGCATGGAATTGACATTCAGTGAGTGAATCAGATGAAATCCCAAAGACTAACAATAGAATATAATTATATTCAAAGAAATCAAAGAAAATACAAGTAGATCTTTGAAGAAATTCAAAGAAAACAAACACCTAAATGAAATAAGAAAGTCAATGTAAGTTATAAAAGACAAATTTGAAAGAAAGTCTGAAGAGGTCTGAAATACTTGATATAAAAAACACATTAAGTAAAATAAAAAGGTCCTCAGAAAGTGCCACCAACAGACCAAGATCAAGGAGACACCAGAACACAAGACAAGCTGTGTATGTGTGTGGGGGGTGGACGGACACATCAAAACAAGACAAAGATTGGTAAGAAAGTATGAATGATAATCTCTTTTTGGTTTTTGAGACAGCTTCTCCATGTAACCCTCACTGTCCTGGAACTTTCTCTGTAGACCAAGCAGGCCTAGAACTCACATCTGCCTGCCTCTGGAGTGCTGGGATTAAATCTGTGTGCCACTATGCCTGGCTCAAAAGTATGACAGTTTCAAGATACATGAATCAAAAAGATTTTCAGTGTAAAGACATTTATAACAGTAAAATAAATAAATAAATAAAAATAGAAGAATTCCCAAAATTAGGGCAAAGGATGCAAAGCTAGATACAAGAAGCAGTTAGAACAATAGAGATGATCCGAGAAAAGAAAACAAAACAAATCTCCTTGGAGTTTGAAAAATGGCTTAGCAGTTACATTACTGTTTTTACAGAAGACAATAGTTTGATTCCCAGTACTTCATCAGGCAGCTCCCACCCATGTCTAACTCCAGCTCCAGAAGATCCAACACCATCCTTTGGCCTCCACAGGAAATTGCACTCATGAATACATATTCCCACATGGACAGAAAAACATACCTATAATTTTTTAAAAAATTTAAAAGCCACCCTCACATTATACTTAACCCATTGAATATACATAACAAAGAAAATATACTGAGAGAAACAAGTCACACAAAAAAGGAAGCCTACCAAAATAACAGCAGATTTCTCAACAAAAACTTGAAAAGCCGGAAGGCTTTGAATGATGTGACATATTTCAAACTCTGAAAGGGAGCCAGGTGTGATGTGGCTCATGCCTTTAATTCCAGCACTGGGAGGCAGAGGCAGGCTGGCCAGCCTGGTCTCGAGTTCCAGGATGGCCAGGGCTGTTAGACACAAAAACCTTGTCAGTAAAGAAAAATAGAAAAGAAATCAAACTCTGAAAGAAACAATATAGACTGCAGACCATATACCTAGTAAAACCATCTGTCATAACTGAAGGAGAAACTTATCAATTTTGTGACCACTAAAAAAGATACTTAAAGGAATCCTTCACACAGAAGAGAAAAATAAACATATGCAGGAAACTACAGAGAAGAATAGAGCATGTCAGAACAATAGTTTCAAGTATGAATCGAAGAGCAAATACTATAAAATAAACAAAATGGTAGGATAAAGTGAACAATCCACCAAGAGGACTGTATAATTCTAATTATGTATACACTGAATATTGGTGTAATCAATTTCATAAACACTACTAGATGTAAAGAGTAATTAATCCCAATATAATAGTAGTGGGTGACTTTAATACCTCATTCTCATCAATATATATATATATATATATTTGAGAAAATATAAGGAGAAACCTCTGAGTTAAATGAAACCATAGGTCAAAAGGACCATATTAGTTACTTTTCTCATTACTGTGAAGAAATAGAAATGAAGAACTACAATATTCCAACTATGGCTCCCATTGCTTCTTAACTCCAAAAGTCCCCATAGTTTATACAAGTCCCTAAAGAATTTTAAAAGAACAAAAAATCCTAACATTCAAAGCTCTTCTGAGACTCAAGGTAATCTTTTATCTGTGAGCCTCCATGACATTAAGAAAAAAAAAAATTCACAGTTCCAATGTACAATGGCACTGAGCAAACATCCCTGTTCCAAAAGAGAAGAACAGGAGTCGTAGTAAGGTAACATTAAGTTAAAACAAGATTGAAGCTCAGTGGGGCCAATAGCATATCCAGCATCGGAAATTCGTAGACTCCTTTGGGCTCCAAAAGGCTTTGGGTATTACATTTGTTTTTATTCATTAATGAGATTTGCTCAGATTCAGACTCTTTGGGAAGGTATTTTGGTGACCTTGCATGGTCTAGTCTCCTAATATACTTGACTGAAGTCCACCCAAATATCAAATTTCAGAGCAGTGGCTACTTTAAATGGTTCACATTTCTTTCTTTTCCAAGTTACCAATCTCATCTGTATGCTAATTATTTTAGCCATGACATATATGATTGACTGATTTTCAAGTATGTGATATACTTCGTAGGCTGCTTTTTAAAAATCATACTGATAGCACAAGAAATGTTATTCTGACAATAAATTTTAAATGTACAGTTAAATGACTTAAGTATGCTCACTTTTTTAAGATTTATTTATTTATTATGTATACAGTATACAGAATATGGTACCGGATGTCATCATAGATGATTATGAGCCACCATGTGGTTGCTGGAAATTGAACTCAGGACCTCTGGAAGAACCGTCAGTGCTCTTGACCTCTGAGCCAACTCTCCAGCCCGTATGTTAACATTTTTATAAGTAGTCTGCCTGCCTCTGTCCTCTAAGTGCTGAGATTAAGGTGTCTTTAACCACACTCAACATAAATTGAAGCATTTTTTACCTATTTTTAAAACTTCAGGCAAGGCTGGAGAGATGGTTCAGTGGCTAAGAGATTTACTCCCAGCACCCACATACCAACTAACAACTGTTTCTAACTCCAAGATCTGACACAGACATACATACAGACAAAACATCAAAATACGCACGTAAGATAAATAATTAAAAAAAAAAAAAAAACAAAAAAACCCCTCTAAACTAAACCAAACTTCAGGAGCCAGGTGATGGTGGTATACACCTTTAATCCCAGCACTTGGGAAGCAGAGGCAGAGGCAGGCAGATCTCTGTGAGTGCAAGGCCAGCCTAGTCTAGAGCTAGTTCCAGGACAGCCAGGGATATCACAGAAAAACTGGGGGAAAATTGTTTTTTTCAGAGAACAAAAGTAAATAAGACCAGATTTTTAACATGGTTTATACCCAAAGAATTTTACAAAATGTAAGGATTATATATCATCTGTCCTGTCCATGCCCCCCCTCAACTGGAATTAAAGGCATGTGCTACCACACCTGGCACCAAATCTTTCCTTAAAACAATGTGTATGCAAGCATGTTATGTGTGGGAAGGCATGCTTACAGAGATAAGAGAACAACTTTTGTAAAGTCAGCTCTCTCTGGCTAGGATCACATGGGATCCAGAGATGACACAGTGCAGCCATCTCAACAGCACAAAAATGTCATTTTTATATGATTAACATATATTCAACCTAATTTTAAAAACAATTTTGACAATAAGAAACCTTTCTTTACCCCACAGATATCACAAAAACAAGTACACATATAAATAAAAAATTTTCACAAATTTAATAAAAGAACTGATATAATTTACATGATGTGATGACTCCTGAAACTTCTTTCCTTATTATCGTAGATTCCTATAGGTAATCAGAGATTAAGAGCATTTGTTGCTCTTGTACAGGACCTGGGTTTGATTTCCAACACCTGTGTGGTGGCTCATACCCACGTGTAACTGCAGTTCTAGGGGATCCAACATCCTTTTCTGGGCTCCATGAGCACCAGGCATATATACTTGCACAAGCATACATTCAAGGAAAAAAACCCATACACATAAAACAATAAAATTAATTTTTTTAAAATTCAGGCTAGGCATGGCGACAAATGCCTTTAATTCTAGTACTAGGGGACAGCTGATCCATATAGCAAGAGCTGGGATGTAGCTCAATGGGTATACACAGTGCTTTCCTAACATGTGCATGACCTTGAATGGAATCCCCTGAACTGCAAAAAAATAACGCAGCAAAACTAGACTTCTAATAATCACAAATATGTCAATAATTGATAACTGCCACAACTATTAATGATACTATACATTAGCAATGGTTCTTTTATTAAAAAAATTAAGCTAGGAAACCCAATTTTATTTGTTTATTTTTGGTTTTTTGGGGCAGGGTTTCTCTATGTTAACAGCCCTAGCTGTCCTGGAACTTGATTTGTAGACTAGGCTGAACTCAAATTCACAGAAGTCCATCTGCCTCTGTTTCTCTGCTGCTGAGATGAAACCTAATTCCCGAAGCTCAAATTTGGTTACAACTGATTAACAGATGACTATCACAAAAGGTGATGTAACAGACTTTAAGTAGCTGCTCTGGAAACCACTAATCTGTAGGTATAGACAACTACAGAGAAACATTCTGTTCTAAGTGCCTCTAGATCAGATCAGTGGTTCTCAACCTTCCTAATGCTCCAGCCCTTTAATACAGTTCCTCACATTGAGGTAACCCCAACCATAAAATTATTTTTGTTGCCACTTTATAACTGTAATTTTGCTATTGTTACAAACTGTAATGCATATATCTGATATGTGACCCCTGTGAAAGGGTCATTTCGATCCCCCTAAAGGAGTTGTGACCCACAGGTTAAGAACTGCTGTTCTAAATTAACTATATGTCCAGTTAATGTGACATTGGGACTAAAACCTTTCATTTTCATATACTATATAGATATTAGTATTTGTGTTATTTTTAAAGTTAAAAAGATAAAGATGGCTAAATTGAAAAGAGGCAATTATTTCCCCTTAGAAAAACAAACAAAAACTACTTGGGCCACTGAGAGGGCTCAATGAATAAAAGTACTTGCTACACAATCAGATGACCTAAGTTTGTATCACTAGAACCATGCTAAAAAAGGAGGGGGGGGGCTGGAGAGATGGCTCAGTGGTTAAGAGCACTGACTGTTCTTACAGAGGACCTGAGTTCGATTCCCAGCATCCACATGGCAGCTAACAACTGACTGTAATTCTAAGATCTGACATCCTTACACAGTTATACATGCAGGCAAAACACCAATTCACATAAAATAAAAATAAAAATAAATATTTTAAAAAAATGGATAGGTTGGTGCATGTAATATCAGTACTTCTACTATGATGAGACAGGAAGCTTGTGGGCCAGCTAACCTAGAATTTATTGAGACCCTGCCTCAAACAAGGTAGAGGATGAGAACCAACACCCAAGTTTGGCTTTTGACCTCTATACATGTCTCATGGCATGCACATGCACTCATATAAGAAAGCATTAAGATAAAAATATTTTTTCATAGCACAAACAGAATGAAGAAATTTAATTTCAGACATAAAAATGGCTCATAAAAGTTTAATTAAATAATCATCACTTGCCAGATATTTATGCTAAATTCAAAAACTTAGCTAAATTAGTAACTTAGCAGAACTGGAAGTGGACACCAAATAACTTGGTTTTTGTAATCTGCATCTTTGTACAAAACTCAAGAGTTAAAACTTGAACCTGAGGGCTCGGCAGTTGACTTTACCTGAGTTCAAATCCCTAGCAGCCATGGTGGGGGAAGCTATTTCTCCAACTACCTATAAGGTGCTTTCCACATTACAAGTTGTTTAATTACCCCCCCCCACACACACACACACACACACACACGATTGGGAGGAGCCATTGGGAAGCTTATGGAACCTTGCTGGAGGAAGTCCATCACAGGGGTTGGCTTTAAGAGTTTAAGAGCCTTAGTCCACTTTTAGTTTGCTCCCTCTGCTTGTTAGATGCCATCTCTCAGCTTCAGGCTCCAAATACCATGCCTTCTACTTCTTCCATGCATCCTTACCATTATGGACTTTCCCCCTGGAACAAAGCTAAACTAAATCTCTTCCTTAAGTTGCTTTTAGTCACAGTGTTTTTTTGTTTTGTTTTGTTTTGTTTTTTTGATTTTTTTTTCTTTTTTGGATTAAAAAATTTATTTAGCTTTATGTGCATTGGAATGAAGGTGTCAGATCTCTGGAACAGGAGTTACAGACAGTTGTGAGCAGCCATGTGGGTGCTGGGAATTGAACCAGGGTCCTCTGGGAGAGCAGCCAGTGCTCCTAACCCCTGAGCTATCTCTCCAACCCTAGTCACAGTATTTTAACAAAGTTGATTCACAGGTTCTTTTGCCAGTGACTTGTAATTGTCAGTAATAAAAATCACTGTTTATAAAGGAACAACTTTCTTTTTCCTTGCACATGGATGAGATGGAGTATTTAATCTTGAAAGTAGAACCCAGGGCATCTTTTATGCTAGGGCAAACATTCTACTGAGCTACCTTCCCAGTCCCTAGGACAACTGTTATAGAATAGAAATTTTTTCTTTCTAGAACTCATAATCAACTCTCCTAAAAGTGTCAAATTGTTTTTATACAGAAAGAAAGCAGTTCCTCTGGTAAAAAGTTAGCACTTCTTACAATACTGTCTTTTAATTCAAAATTGTCAAACTGTTGCAAAATCAGGCCAGTCCTGTAATAAAATGGTATTTAAACAACAAAAGAGGCTAGAGATTTTAGCTCAGTGGCATAGTGTCTTCTTTCCTGCAAAAGCTCCTACTTTGGGGGCTAAAGATGGCTCAGCAGTTAAGAGTACTGACTGTTCTTCCAGAGGACCAGAGTTCGATTCCCAGCACCCACAAGGCAGCTAATAGCTGTCTGTAATTCCAAGATCTGACACCCTTACACAGTTACACATGCAGGCAAAACACCAATTCACATAAAATAAAAATAAGTATTTTTTTAAAAAGCTCCTACTTTTGATCCTCAGTAAGACTAGAAATAAAAAAAAAATTAAAGGTCACTAATATTGACTGAAACAACAATAAAACAAATGATTAAAAAAGTTATTGTTGGGCTAGACTAATGTTTGAAGTGCTAGGGATCAAGTCTAACACCAGAGGACATTAGGTGAGTACCTCTGGGCTACAACCACAGCCTGTGCCAGAATTTTAAGGGCTCTCTTATTTGTAGTACTGCTACTTGAAAACCAAGGAAGGAAAAAGTGATTATTAAGATGCCAAACATTAGCACATTAGTATATTCTGATTGTCTGAATGTCTCAGAAAAGTAGTTTTCAATCTGCAAATGTAAACAAAAACTCCAATAAAGTCTCAGAAACGTTTGTTATTAGCTGTGCAGTGGTGGCACACAGAGGCAAAAGTAGGTTGATCTCTGAATGAAGTCAGTTTGGTCTGCAGAGTGAGTTTCAGGACAGTCAGGACTGCTACACAGAGAAACCCTGTCTTGGAAAAACAAAACAAATTATTTTTAAATTCTTTTAGTTTTCTTTTCTTTTTTTTTTTTTTGCTTGCATGTACATAAGTGCACCAAGTACATGTTTGATGCCCACAGGGGTCTGTAGAAACTATTAAATTCCCTGGAGTTATAGACTGCCTTGAACTGCCACATGGGTACTAGGAATTGAACCTGGGTCTTCTGTAAGAACGAGTGCTCTTAACTACAAGCCAACTCTCCAGTCCCTTTAATTTTATTTTAAAGACTGGCTCTTGTTTATTGTTAAATCAGGTCTTGAACTCCTCGGCTTAGTTTAGCTGTAGTAGTACATGCCTATAATCCCAGCACTCATGAAACTGAGCAAGACTGAGAAATAATCAGTACATAGCTTTAGATCCTGTCTCAAAAACAAAAACAAAACTAACTAAAGTGGTTATCTGCTTAGCAACCCTAGTAACTGGACTACAACAGGCTCCTAACTTTGTAGAGTGAGCGAACTCCTGTGTAAATGAGTATTCATGATAGGAGCATGGCCAACTCAAGGACTCCAGTGCCTCAGACTCACAGGGGGAATAATGTCTCCCCCTGGTCCAAGCAGGAATATTGACAAATGGTTGACTTTTTGCTAAGCAGTACATGCAAAAAGTATGTATTGCAGTTTCCTTCTCCCATGCTGTACCACCCCTACTCTGTTCCCCCACATAGATTAACTAACTTGCCTTCTCAATCATGCTATATATTATGAATACACTGTGTATCTGGCTGATGATATGTCTCCATCTGATCACACAACTCACCTGATTCCAGCTTTATAAAATCATCTAAGCTCCTAGTCAGGTTTCCAAGATCTAGTTTCATGCCTCTGGATCTAACTTCAGTTATTTTCTTAGAAACTTATTTTCAAGTCTTCTCAATAAACTGTATGTACCAATTAATTCCAGTTAAGGTTTCCAATTCTAGATCTGCCATGAATAGACAGACATCCCTGATATATGTCCATTTAAACTACAGAAGACTGATGTAAGGATAAATGAACCAAGTATTGGTGACGGAGGGTATTTTTTTTTTGACACTGTATTTTAAGAGTATTATGTGTATGTTTTTATAATTTTTTACTTTTGTGGATTATAAGGAATATTAATTTTTATTGGGAATAATACTGTTAAAATGTTTTATTAATGTATTTTAAATTATTGTTTTTAAAATTTTTGGTATTTTTATAAAAGAGAAATATTTTAAGAGTAATATATTTAGTGAAAATTTTAGACTGTGTTAGTTATTAAGAATTTTGAATATGTATTAATAGTTATATGTATATTTTAATTTTTAAAATTTTGCAATATAATATTTGTCAAAGATACTAGGAAGAAGGCTTTAAGGATTTATTTTAAAATGAGGCATGGTGGATATTGAGGACATACTGTATATTGTTTATAATTTGACAAATTATTTTAGTAAGGTTAAATTTTTTTAAGTTTTTATTATTTTGATGATATAAAGTATGTGATTGTTGAGTTAACTTATTGGCAGTAATATTGTCTTTGTTAAAGGACTAGGTAAATTAGAATGAGTTTGAATATGGCTTACAAAGCATGGCAGTTTTTTGATGAATAGTATTTTGAATTTGTTGAAATAATATTTTGTCCCGTGCCCTGTCTTCGCCCGCAAAGAAGAACGCAGTACGCAGTTTGGATCCTTCTGCAGCAAGTTTATTAGAGCTCTCTAGTTGTTAGAAAATGGGAACACCCCGACCCCTTGCCAGGAGCCAGCTTTTATACTTTCAAGCCCTCGCCTCTTACGTGTCCCCTTTTGGTTGGTTGCGGACTCTTGCCTGATATGACGCAGGGTCAGAGGGCTTGGCTTACAGAGTGGAAATTTACTGGGGGACATGTGCAGATATGTTGTTTATCGCCTCGGCCGCGCCTTGGTACCGGAAACCGGCACCATCTTGCCTGCTTGACCGGGCTCCCGGCTCTCTACAAGATTTTAATTTGATTATTAGTACTTTTAATATAGAAAAGTTTTTAGAATTTAAAAATATGATTATTAGCATATAAATTAAATATATTATTTAAAAGTTGAAAGGTTAACAGTTTACAGCTCAACTATTTGTGCTGAAGTAGGGGTAGTTTGAATTATGTTTTTTATTATTACATAGGGTTTTTTTGTTAGATGAGTTGTTAGTAAAAACTAAAGTAGTATTTTTTATGAGTTTGGAGTATTAATTTTAGAAAAAAATAAAAGAATGTATTTGAGTAAATTGTAATAGTTGATTATTAGGAAAATGATTATTAATTTGACTTTAAAAAATGAAAAAGTAATTGTCTACCACAATCAAGTTTTTTAATACATTAATTAAAAAATATATAGTCTTTTTTGTAGTGTCCAAAATATAGTAAGACTCCTTCACTTCTTGTAAAATTACTCAGGAGAAAAAGACAGGAGGATAACAGTTTTAAGGCCTATTTGAGTCACACAAGGTTCAAGGACAACCTGGGCAATTTAATGAGACCCTATGTTAAAATGAAAGTAAAAATGGGTTGAAGCTATAGTTCAATGATACAGTGTTGGGTATGCATGAATCCCTAGGTTCAATGTCCAATTTAAAAAAACAAAGAGCTTTGTAATTGGAGGGTCCTGAATCACTACTGTATTGCCAAAGAAGCTGGATGATTTAAACTAGGTATAAGAATGAGTATATGTAAAGTATCTCACTGCTAGCACATAGTACACACACACACACACACACACACACACACACACACACTATACTAACGGGGTACATGAGTAAACAATGGTAGATTTGGCTACTATGTCTGATTAAATCAATCTCAAATCTCAACATTCTTTCTAAACTTCAGTCACAGGCTTATAGTGACCAGTGAGAGTACTTGATAATTCCACCTGGATGTGCTTTGCCACATTTCAAATTCAGTATCTAAAATTGAACTAACATTCTGTTGTACAATTTCTCTTCATATTTCTCTTTTTTTGAGATAGGGCTCATTATGAGTCCCAGGCTGGCTTTAAATTTATGGTTTTCTGCCTTAGCCTTTTAAGATTACAGGTATGGGCTCTGCTAATGATGGACGTCTTCAATTGCCCAGGTACTCATAGTTTAAAATCCAAGATAACAGTTCACTCTTACTTGAAGCCCCAGTGGGTGCCTGAAGCCATGTATAGTAATACTACTGACCCCTATTACTCAAACCTAACCTGAAAGAGATGAACAACAAGAATCATGTAGCACAATTATAACAATATCCACAATGAAAGTTATATAAACCTGGTCTCTCTCTTGAAAGTGCTAAGGCTTACAGTTTATCATGAGTAGCTCAAACTGCAAAAGTCAAGCTTCAGATAAAGGTGACTATTCATTTTTTAATTCTCCTAGCTAGATTAACAAAGAATGGTGGGGGGGGGAGAAGCATGCTGCCCTGTCAATGGGGCCAAATAATATACAGCAAGAATGACTGAAATACCTTCAAGAGTACTTATAACATATGAAGCCATGGTATGTACATAACTAATAATAATAAAGAAAAGACACAAAATAATAATATCAACAACAACAAAACCAACTTTGGTGTATGCTGCTAGAGTAACACTAACCCTAGCAGTCAGATCTTAGACTTTGTTGTCACTTTACACTCTTGAGTTTCTGTGAAATTCATATTTCTAACACCAACCATATTACAGATTAAAACAAACAAACAAACAAACAAAAGGATTCAAGGCATTTGCTGCCACATCTGACAACAACTCAGGTTCCATTTCCAGGAAACACCTTGTGGATAAAAACAAGCGACTCTTGCAAAGTGGGACACACAGACACACACAGACACACACACCTATACTCATACAAAATAAATAAATGATTCACTTAAAAGCAACTCTATTACACCTTAACACAAAAGAACTTTGTTGCTGTTTGTAGGAGATCAGTTTCTGTGTAGACATGGCTGTCCTGGAGCTTGTTACACAGACCACACTGGCCTTGAATTTGCAGAGATCCATCTATCTCTGCCTCTGAAGGGCTAGGGTTAGAGGTTAGTGACACAGCTCACAAAATAGTTTTTTGAAAAAAAGATATTTTCTCAGACAAAAACAGGGGGTGGGGCAAAAAGTGTGATGTTGATTCCTGTTACTGGAAGTCAGTACAATTCTGCCACTGCACTGTTAAACTGGCTGGGTTTCTCGGGGCTTTTGTTTGTTTATGTATGTATTTATTATTGTTGCTTGATTTTATTCTGGAAGGCAGGTCTAATTCTAGCCCAAGCTGTCCTAGAGCTTACTCTGTAGCCCAGGCTAACTAGTAATCCTGCCTCAGGCTCCCAAATGCTAAATATAATTACAGCTATGGACTATCTATCATGTTCTAGAAATCTCCACTGCACATCTGAGAAAGAAAAAGAAAAAGTTGTAAATGGCATCTAAATACTATTATGAGCCAGGTGGTTACCACTCACACACCTTTGAGGCTGGCTAATCTGACTTTGCGGCTCAAGCCATGTCTACAAAGCAAGTTTCAGGAGAGCCAGGGCTACACAGAGAAACCCTGTGTTGAAAAACAAAACAAAATAACAATAATAAAATACTGTTATGAAATTGCTTTGACCTCATGGATTCTTAGAAGTTCTAGAGAGCCCTACAAGAGTTCCCAGACAACATTAACCACTAACCAGTGCCTGATGAACAGTAAATTACTGTGGCATGGTAAATGCTCAAATAGTTTGTTCTGTCATTTAACTTAAAATATCATAAAGGAAAGGGAATATTTGTATTACTGGGTACAGGTACAGATGTTAGCAGACTGTAGCTTCAAAAAAATATATTTAGGTAAAAGATAGTAGCCAAGAGAATATTATCTGGCTAGAAAACTAGAAACTGCTAAGGAGCTTCAATTAAATCTCTTAGCAAAAAAAAAAAAAAGAGGGTACAGCACAAAACAAGCCCTTTGATGATTTTTATCTCTGGATTTAGGACCGAGAATCAGGAGTCATTCTGTAGCCATCAAAGAGCTAGTCTAAGAATGGCAAAATAAAAAGGTGAGAATGTAAGCATATGATATCACTGAGTTGTTAAGTAAAATCCCATAAACTGTACTACTATAGTGCTTATCTGTCTTGTTTGAAATGACAAATGCCTTTATTGTGTTAGCTACTCAATTCAAGACTGCTAATAAATACATAAAATCAGTATTCTCATGTGGATAGACTACAGATAATTCAAATGGTCAGTGATCATTTATCTTTGTTAAGATTTATTTTTAAATTTTGTGTGTGTGTGTGTGTGTGTGTGTGTGTGTGTGTACCTGAATGTATGCATGTGCAAGTGCTCATGGAGCCCAGAAGAGGCCTCAGATCTCCTAAAACCAGAGTTAGAGACGGTTGTGACCCTCCTGATGTAAGATGCTGGAACAGAATTCAGGTCCTCTCCAAGAAGGATATATACTGATTAGTTTTTTTTAATCAACCTGACACAAGATAGTCACCTGGGAAAAAGAACCACAAATGAGATAATGCCCCTACAAGCTTGCGTACAGGCAAGTTTGTGTGGGCCATTTTCTTGATTAGTAACTTGATTATGCCCCTCCCTCCATGTGTGTGTGTGTGTGTGTGTATGGACATATATATGTATATTTCAATTCCTGCCTCTAGGTTCCTGCTTGAGTTTCTGCTCTGATTTCCTTTAATGGCAGACTGTGAGTTGAAATTGTAGGAAGAAATAAACCCTTTCCTCCCCAGGTTGGTTTTGGTACTGGTATTATCACAACAACAGAAACCTTACTAGGACAAAACTATAAGTGCTCTAACTAGGGAGCATTCTCTCCAGCTCCAGGATGAATAATCTTGATTGTCAACCTAGAAAATTACAAAAGCATACCTCTAAGTGTATCAGTAAGAAAGTTTCTAGAGAGTATTAACAAGGGGGATCTCTCTTGAGTTAGAGGCCAGCTGGTCTACAAATCAAATTCCAGGACAGCTGGAACTGCTACACAGAAAAATTCTGTCTTGGAAAAAAACCAAAAAAACAAAAATTCTCTCTCTTGTTTTAAGGATCCCATGAGTTGAATTTTCCTATGCCCACCTGATAGAAACAGTTCAAAATCTCTCGAACCTTGATCCAAATAATTTTTTCCTTCTTTAAACTGTTTTTATCAGGTGTCTGATGGCTACAAAAACCTAATACAAAGTACAGCATCTATTCTCATGTTTTACAAAAGTACTTTTTAAGTTTTAGTGGCTCCAGAAAACAACAACAACAAAAAAACAAAAACAGAAATACCTCCCCATTGATGACCTTATCCTACCTAATCTATATTTACTAGTTAACACCTTTGTGGAAAATAATTAGTAGATATGATCATAAATTACAGTTTGAGATAATCTAAAAATTAATCAATATTTTCTGTTTTTTCCTTCCAACATAGATAGACTTGTTCATTAAGACCAAATCTAGTTTTTCCTTTCTCTACTGCAAGCAAGTTAAGGCTGCTTAAAAAAGTATATAGCAGGGCATGATAATGCAGGCCTTTAATCACAGCATTCAACAGGCAGAGGCAAGCAGATCTCTTTGATTTTTGAGGCTAGCCTGGTCTACATAACAAGTTTCAGGACAGCCAGGGCTACACAGAGACCCTGGCTCACACACAAAAACACAACAATAGCCAAACAAAAAAAACCCCCAAAGCCCTTCTCCGGACTGATGGGTTTATCCAAGCTTAAATTCTCAGTTACTTAAATAAGACAATCACTGGAGTTCAGACATTTACTAGCTCACACTTTAGCACATTAAACAACTATTAACCCTTGGTGCTTTGCAGCACTTCCACCAGCTTAGACATTTAACACTAATTTTGAGATACAAGATTATTAACATAAGAGAATTATTATTTCTTCCTATACTAACAAGGAAATGGAAACTCAGAAGAAATGAGGGCTGGCAAGATGGCCCAGTAGATAAAGGCAGATGTCATCAAGCCTGATGATGTGAGATCAATTCCCGGGACTATAAGGTAGAAGAGAGAACCAACTTCTGTAAAATTGTCCCAGACATCTACATGCATACCTATATGCACAGAACACACATACATATCTAATGCAGAAAGGGAAGGGAGGGAGGAGGGAGGGAAAAGGGAAGAGAGACAGAGAGAGAAGAAACAACATCATAAGGCCAGTACCAGCAGCTTGATGCTGGATTTCCTCCCTTTATATACATACTAACCGCTCCATTCTCCTTTGAGATGCTTTAGGGTTCTACTTCTCCCTCCACACTCTACTGAACATTACTTCATACTGTATCAAAACCTACTCTGGTTCCTCATTCTTTAAATACAATATATGCATTCTAGTTCTCAACCTCTGGTGCCCTTTTTGAAAGTTGTACTTGAGTGCTCTCAATAGGTTAAATTCTACTCTTTTGCTCTCTCTACCCCAGATGTTACCAATCCCTTCTATTTCTAAGGCACTTTGCATTTACAATGTTTCTTAGTTATTGTTCTACTGCTGTGAAGAAAACACTATGACCCAAACAATAACTGGGGACTTGCTTACAGTTTCAGAGGGTTACTCCACGATCATCATGGAGGGGAGCATAGTGGTAAGGCAGGCAGACATGATGGTAGAGCTGTTTAGTGCTCACATCTGATGTGAAAGCTGAAGGCAGAAAGGGTGGGGTGGTGTGATTGTCCTTCTCCAATTTCTATCTGTACCAATCACACACATGGTCCAGACATACTTGCAAGCAAAACATACATACATGCAAATACATGTAATCCAGACTTGTGGGAAGCTGAAGTAGAAGGCATGCTGCTTAGGCCAGCATGGACTAGAGTGAGACTGTCCCAAAACAAAGCAACAAACCAAGTCAAACCAGAAAGAGGGCAAGAAGCCATGACTACTCAATTTAAATCAGCATCAAAATTGGTAGCAAGAATGACCCAAGGCTTTTTGAGTTTCATAAACTTAAAAGATGATTCTTTTATTGAAAACATTAGCAATAATCATAAACAAGTGCCTAATATTAAAGTATTTTTTCATAGTACATGATTTCATTTTCACATAACCATTTGAGACAGACATTATTTAGAATCTTAATTTGATCAGTGAAAAAAATAAAGTGTAAGGAGAAAAAAGAAAGTTCACAGAAAGGCTGAACAGATGGTTCAGCGGTTAAGAGCACTCTTTTCTTTTTCAGAGGGCCAGGTTCACTTCTCAGCACTCACATGGCTCATAATTGCCTATAACTCTAGTTCCAAGGGATTTGACATCTACTTGTTGACTCTTGGGCACCAGGATTTACTCCAGATTAAATAAAACTGCTGGCCAAGAGCATCTGAGGCACTAATGCTTATGATGTGAAGTATTTTTAATATAAAGAACAATAACAAATAACTTCCCCAAGATTTTCAGTTTTACCCAATTTTTAATCAACTCTTTTTTAATGGGAGAACTATCTGTTTCATAAAGAACCCCTTAAATAATGAGCAAACTCCCTTTACAAGTCTAGGAAGAGGCTGGAGAAATGGCTCAGCAGTTAAGAGCCCTCTTAACCCCCTTCCTACTTGAGAACCTGAGTTTAGCTCCAACCATTTATGTCAGGTGGCTCACAATCACTTTTAAATACACTTGCCTATGCTCACATGCTCATATCCACCCCAATATAATTTTTTAAAAAATCTTTTAAAAAACTATAAAGATTTACTAGAAGTTTCAGAGGATTATTATCAGGAAGAGAGATACTGTATTTTATTGGTTTCTAAATAGTTGTCAATACTGGGATTAAAAACAAAAACAGTAATTTTAATTATATGAGAACTTCACATATATTTTAATCACATTTACCCCCAACTCCTTCCATAGCCACCCTCAAGTCCTTGTCCACCTAACTCTGAGTTTTCTTTTTTCCTCCTTTTTCCTCTGAATCCAGTTTATGTTGTTCAACTTACTCTTGGGAGAGGAATCTGCCCTGTAGTGTGTGTGGTCAATCTACTTTCTCTCTCTCAACAACTATTAAAT
This sequence comes from Sigmodon hispidus, assembly GCA_004025045.1. Lineage (NCBI taxonomy): Eukaryota > Metazoa > Chordata > Mammalia > Rodentia > Cricetidae > Sigmodon > Sigmodon hispidus. The sequence continues at coordinate 69,824 of PVIH01000685.1, forward strand.
ATCAATAGCATCTGAGCTTGTGGTGGGATTTTTGACTTCCACTGTCCATTTGTTTCAGGATATTTGATTATATTCTGTAAAGATATGTCACTGTGATTGGTTTAATAAAAGGTAAAATGGCCAACAGCTAGTCAGGAGGTATAGGTAGGACTTCTAGACAGAGAGCTCTGGGAATAAGAAGAGGAAAGCTGCCAGCCAGATGCAGAGGAAGCAGGACATACAGGAGAATTGAAAGCCACAGGCTGGTGGCGCAGAGACAGACTCATTAAACCTATTCCCACAATGCAGGGATTTTGTCTACCCTGATCCTGTGCATGTCTTAGTCATGCTGTCACAACCACGGAGTGTATGTGAACAGCTGCCTTTTTGTGTCCAGAAAGTACTATTTCCTTGAAGTCAACCACCAACTTTGGCTTGCTCTTAGAATTTTTCTGCCCCTCTTCCAAGACAGTCCCAAGCCTTGGAGTTACATAATATACCCACTTCTCATTTAAGGTTGAGTATTTCACATCTCTAATTCACTGTACAGTGACTGGGTAAAGGGTGGGTCTCTGTGTTAATTGCCATAATAATGGAGGTATGGGGTGGTTGGTTGCTTTGTTTTGAAAAGCTCAAAACTTTACTGTAGTTTTGAGACCCGGAACTCATGCAACAACCCAGGGTGACCAAAACTGGTTTAGGTCTAGAATGACCTTAATCGTGCTTCCACCTCAGGGTGTTGGAATTAAAGGTCCATGCCTGTCCACTAACTAAATTTACAAAATGCAGGGACTTCACCTGCTGGGCCAGCACTCTTCCCCCTTGAGCTTCAGCCCCAATAATACTGGATTTTAATAAGCAAGAACTGATGTTTAATCACTGCGAAATTTTTAGGTATAGAAAAATGTAAAAAACAAAAACCCTATAGCTGATTAAACAGCCATGCCTGGAGTCTATCACCAATACTCTGTAATAGACTTTAAAAAAAAAAAAGCCTATCCATTTATCAATTTGTCTTGATTCATACCTTTAATAAAATCTTATCCTACAGGCAATTCTTGACAGAGTTATGACTCTCAAATTTTTTAGAAGGGGAAATCTAAGAATTTATAATAGATATGACAAATACTTGTGACTTCTGAACTACAATTTCAGTGTTCCCATAGTATATAATGTGAGTCAAGTAGTTCCTTACATACAGTACTGGAAATAAGTTCATTGTCTTGGCTTGTTACACTCAGTTGAAAATATACTTGAATTTGAAAGGTGGGTCTGCCAATCACTAGCTGTTGTTACATGTTAGACATGTCATTTAATTCTTGAAGCCATCAGTTTCTTTACTTGCAAAATAAAAGATGATTTGGATAGGGGGTAAGGAAAATACAAGATCAAAGTCTCCTGTCTTCCTCTATCACTTTCCTGGAGATCATCTATTGGCTAGACTGGCTGTATAGCAAGTCTCAGGATCCTGCTACCTCTATCTGCACCACAAATCCTGGACCCACTTCCTCTACACTGGTGGCAGGGATCTGAACCCAGGTCCTCATGCTTGCAATGACAGGCACTTTACCCATGGAGCTACTTTCCATTCCCCAGTACAAGATTTTTCAAGTAATAGTTGGCAGTTTTTCTTTCATGAGTAATTATGTAAAATATGACCCCTGCAAAAGCAAGCTTCAAATTTACTTCTCTGCAAATTTCCAAAGATTGACCAAAGGCATCTGACTGTAATTGTAAAACTTAAAAGTAGTATTATGTGACTTCAGCCTACCCTACTGCTAACACTGTGGCACTTGAGCCAAGGTTTTGGTTTTAATTTCTGATAGGCCTGGAGTCTCAACCTAGGCCTCTTAGTGAAGGGTTTTTTTTTGGTTTTTTAAGTAAAATGTTTAAAGGCATGGTTTTTACAACATTATTTTGAACTCTATGTATTTTATACATTCAAAACTAAAATCCTAGGACTAGGGCTACAGAGATGGCTTAGCAACAAAGACTACTTGCTTCCATGTAGAGACCCAAGTTCACTCCCGGTACCCATGTCAGCTCCCAATAAGCTGTGACTCTAGTCCCAGGGGTTCCAATACCCCCCCTCTTCCAGCCTCCAAGGACAAGTACATATGTGGTACACAGGCACATATGCAGGCAAAAACACCCATGCACATAGAAGTGCTTAAATCTTGAAGAAAAAACCTCTAGAACAAATCTCCAATTTTAATAAGAATCAGTAGTACTAGTACTGCAATTTTTAGATGATTTAAATAGAGCAGAAAGCAAGCAAATATACTTTTGTTAGTAAGATCTTCATTTTTGACAAAAGTACAATAAAATGAAAAAGTCTGGCCTACTAATTTGAATTGGGTGTATTACTATGAACTCCTGATTAAACAAATGCAAAATGGCTGGGTGTGGCAGCCCTCACCTTTAATCACAGCACCTGACAGGCTGATGTAGAAGGATCTCTGTGAGTTCCAGAGTAGTCAGGGCTATATAGTGAGATCCTAAGTAAATAAATTCATAGTTCTATCCTTTAAACAAGTCTAGAAAGAGTAGGAATGATTATGTCAAACCTTCAGATCTTTTATGCATACCATTTCTCACTGAAATGACCAAGACTCCTTGGATAAACAGCCCTTTCTAGATGGCACAAAAGCAGAGTAGGGTACCTTGTACCAGAAAGTGCTTCAAGATACAGAGGTGAGCCTAAGTGTCAAAATACACTGTAGCCAATTTGAAAGGGTTCCTATATCCAAACTGGTGACAATGTGACCCTCAAAAAAGAATCCTAATTGGTTATAAAATGAATAAACTCTCTGGTGGTACTATCCCTTCAAATATGTAACCCCTCTAAAAAGAAAGAAAAAAATCTACTTTTGCATTAGGATAACAATTTCCCTAGCTCTTTAATCTAAAAATCAATAATTAAGGTAATAAAATCAAGCATTTAATCTGCACTTTTAGGAAGAAATTTAGCTCATACCTAATAAAGAAAATATTAGCTTTTCAGAGACTCTTCAATAAAATAACTGATTAAAAGCTAAAAGTCACTAAGTACAGTCAGAAACAAAGTACTTGCTTCCTGTCAGAGTTACTACCTTATGGCCACATATAATCAAACTGTCAAACCACATCTTCACAAAGACCTTGGTTGGACTCATCACTTTAATCAAATGGTCATACTTAACATCATCAACTGTGTGGTGTCTGACATTATCAACCTCCTAATATATACATCACCTATTTACGTATTCTTGCCAAATAAGGTTTCACTTTAAGCTAACTAAATCTTTGTTCCAGGGATATAATCTTGTGACAAAATACTGTCACTATTAACTATAGTTCTCAAAGGAACCATATAAACAATCAAGTTACACACACATAAAACTAGTATTTTCAGCTTACAACTTTGGATATCCGTAGATATCCTTGGCCTTATGCAACCATAGACCAGCAAATGGACAGGTCTCGGACCAAACTTTCCACTTAAAAAGAAAGAGCAGTAAATGAAATGATACTCAGCGGACAAGGTCAAGGTTCAAATGTTCTACAAAACAACTGGTTTGGTCAATTAAGTGCCAAATTAATTAATTAATTAATTAACTAATTAAAAGGAGATAATCTGGGTACTACCCTTTTTAACAAAAGGCATGACTAAATACATGTCATCACCTAATGCAACACAGGAATACTGACTGACTACAGTTGTGGAGATACTTTTGGGACTATTGAGAAAATTTGAATACAAAAATTTTTGATGGGCACTGTTACTGACTTAGTAGTTTTAGAAGATATTTAAGAAACAAACATGGTGGTAGAAGAAGAAATCTAACTCCAGCACTTAGAGGAGGCACACTGTCTCAACAACAACAAAACAGGCAACAATATAGGAAAAAAATGTTAACTCTGCTACTAATACAATCACTGTATTTTCCGGACAACTTCTTCTGTAAAACTGAAAATTATCAGGCCATAAAAGAAATCATATTACTATTGAGAAGTATAGCACAAAGACCACTGGGTTCAATTGTCGACTTACTACTTGTACAACCTAGGACAAGTTACATTAATGTTACCAAGTTTCTGTCTCTACTATAAACTTCAAGTGTTATTATCTACATCATCAAGTTCTGAGGCTAAAGCTACATATATAAAAAGCAAAACACGATAGTGTATGCATCATAAATATTTTTTTAAAAAAAGCAAAACACTGTTGCACAAAGTAAATCTAATTTTTTGTAGTTAATAAGTACAAATCATAAAATACAAAAGTACTAAGAAAACACTCATTTTTAAATTCTAAATAAGGCACAAATAAATATTATAAGTCAGCGGGAAATCAAACTGAATAGCTGAAAAAAAATCAAGATCTATATAGTCTTTCTTAAACTAAGAATTACCAAAAAAGTAAAAGCAAGTATCAAATCTTTATCCAGCCTCTCGTATCTATTATACAGTAGTTTGCGTTAGGTATTAACTTATCTCCGCATAAAATGCTAATAAGCGGAAGTTACAAAATTTTCCGATGAAAAGTACGCGAACATCGCAGGTCACAATAGATTCTGGTTAAGGTTTACAAAAATCAAACAGAAGCAATGTCTTTCATTCAGTTATAACTTAGTTGTCATTTCACTTGCAGGTAATCTCTTCTTTTTTGGTAGGCCGATAGTAAAATGACCAGCTACAGAGAGATCCTCAGGTAGGCAGGTGTGTATGGGTGTGGGCGTTAGTATTCTCTTCCTCTTTTAAAAGTGCCGTGCTAATACGGGGAGGGGGGCAGCCAAGGAAAGGAGGGAATAAACAGGTCTAGGGCTCGTGGGCAGACGAGGTGAGCGCGTATAAACATCTCACCGTGGAGCACTGCTTTTGGTGCTGTTGATCTTCCCAATCTGCTCCCCTAGAAGATCCAGGTGACTACTTCAGGTCCGCGGGGACCAAGGCCAGCCTCTCCGGATTAAATGCCCAGGAGGAGACCCAGTGGGGTGTTTCCGTGCACGAATCAAACCAGTCCCCAACCCCCGTGTCCAGATGGGCGACGCGGTCCCCGGACTGGCACGCCGTCTCGCACCCACTCCCTCCCCGCTTGCCCTCCCGAGTTACCTACGTGCGGCAGTACGGGGATCGGGATCCGGAGGCCTGCTACTGCTCCTCCTCGTCCCCGCCAGGCTGAAGCGGCGAGGTGGCTGTGGCTGCGCCGGCACCCCGGGGGGAGGGGGCGGAGCGCACGGCTGGCTCCTTTCCTCCCCCGGGAGGCTCAGGGGACCCTATCTCCGACCGCCGCGCCTAGGCCAGTGTGCAACCTGGAACTGGGCGCGCATGGCGGCACCGCTCACCCGCGTGCCCGCCAAGGGTGAGAGTGCGAAGCGACACGAGAGCGCCCGGCGCCCGTGGGCCTGAGAGGAGGAGCAAGGAGCCCAGCCCGGTGGGGGCGCTTGGCGAGGGCGGGAGACGGTTAGCACTGGCCCGGCGGGGCAGGGGGGAGAGGGACGGAGGGGAGGGGAGGGGAGGGGAGGCTGGGAGGGAGCCGCCGCAGCGCGCGTGCGGGCCGGCGCCGCCGTAGCCGCTCGTTTCACTCCAGCCTGTTTGGGGGCACTTTGTTTGTGTCCCACAATGCTCCGCGCCGACGCCCGGGCTTGGGAAGGGGAGGGGCGGGGCCGGGAGGAAGGCGGGGCCGGCGCGGCTATTGCGCAAGCGCAGAGCAAGCAGCTGGCCTTAGCCTGTAGAGCCAGCCAGCCAGAGGCGCACCGCGGGCCTTGACCCGGTCTGTGCACTTGTTTGTGGGCTTCTATATATGCGGAAGAGCCATAAGGCCAGTTTGTCTTTCCATAGCTGTAGTCTGAGCTGCGGAAAGAACCATTTGCTTTTCTTTTGAAATAAAAGCCTAGTGGTTTCTGTAGCTGCAAAACACCCCAACCCTTTTCAGTCGGGAAAGGAGTTTGCGTGATGTGGCTATTTTGTGCACTTGGAAACTGAGGCCTATCAGGGCCGCTGAGAACTTGGTGGGCTCTCCTGCATTGTCCCTGATGGACAGGAATCGTTTACAGTACCACGGAGCGTCTTGGAGCACCAAGCATCCTCGTAATGCTTTGAAATTGCCCTAGCATTTTTCTGTTTACCGTGGCAGGAAGTGCACGGTAATGCACTAGGGGGAAAAAAAAGATGACTAGGAAAAAAAAAAAAAAAAAAATCTGCTCTCGTTTCCCCAACACAGAGTGGTTTCTACAACCTAAAGCTGCTGTGAACTCTTCCTTCCTCAGCCATGAATGGCATTCTAGTATACCTTAACTCTTTAATTTCTGTGCCCTTGGAGAAGGGAATGTGCGGGTCACTTGACTGATACTGTCTAAAAGGCTTTCAAGTTTTGGTCGCCTGCAAAATCAGCGCTTACAGTGTTAACACTCCCGAATCCTTTCTCAGACCTCAGAGAATCAGACTTGGTGATTTATCGGGCAGAGGAGGGGGAGTACCCGGGGGTACCCCCGGAGGCAGATGGCATTGTGCCCCGAAGAAAAGAACAGGATGTCACTCAAGGTGAAGCACCTGGGCGTAGTACATTTACATATGCGCACTATGTATCCACCTTTTATACCGAAAGACATCTTTTTGCAAGGTTGGTTGACCTCACAGCTACAATTGACACTTGATCTCCTCTGATTTTAATCCATCCTCCACAAGGCAAATCACAAGCACTAGAGCACTCTAACCAATAAAAACTACTTTCAAAATAAATGCAACAAAATCAAGGTTAACCCTAACCATAACCCTTCACAATTTCTAACAGATTTTCAAGTATATAGAAGGTATTTATTCCTCGCCAACCTAATCTATAGACTTATTAGTATTACTATCATGTTTTTAAATAAATTGGGCCTGGCCTTGAACTGAGAATTGAAGAATCTTACTGTCTCTAGAGGTGCTTGAGATTAAGGTGGAGTATATGCTGAAAACATCATGGAAACAACCGGTGAAGAATCTAGTGGGAATAAAGCAGACAAAGTCTTAGGGTATTTAATTGACAGTCAATAAAAGAGCATTCGATTGGGCTTTTTAAATTGTGAGTCAAGGGACTGAGGTGTCAGCTAATGTTCACAGGACAGGCAGAAAACACACACACACACACACACACACACACAGCTTTCATTCTCTTGTCTCATCTTTCTTATGCTTTTTCTATTTCTCCTTTTACCTCTAAAAATGTTATCATCCTACCATCCCATTCCCACCCTATGTCTGAAGAATTTCTTAAGCAACAAAAGGCTGTTGATCTCTTATAGGCAAAGTTCTAGATGCTTGAAGAGGGTGTGAGAAAAAAATGCAAAGAAGATTAACTATTGCTGGAACCCTTGTCTGTATTTTGGTTCTGGGCAGGATCAGTTTCTGTGGCCTCTTCAGCCTCCCACATCTTTTCTTCCTGAGCTAGCAGAGACTTGCCTTTGGGCTGCTAGAATAAGTAGACCTTTCTTTGACACCAGGTTGAATAATTCTGTTGGGAGGATTTTGTGAAATCGGAATCCTGTACACAGGTAAAACAAACTAGACAGTATGAGGCGCTTTTAATTATTAACCCAACGTGGATGATTCTGAGGAATTCAAATTCCAGGCAAATTCCAGGGGAGATTATTTTATCCATGAGCTGTTTGGGAGACTCATTTCTGGCAAAAATAGTACTTTTTCATGGTAGACCATTACTGCTGTATGGAAACTCAGTTATGTAGACCAAAACATATTTCAGAGAGAGAGAGTGCTTTATACTAGAAAGATTTCTAGTCTGACTGGAATTATTTCAATAAGAGCCCATTACCACACAACTCAAGCTTACTTCCTCATAGATCCTGCCAACTACACAAACAAAGGTCAATCTCTTTTCCTTACAGCTCTCTAATGTCCCATTTCACCATCCACTCATTGGGTAGGTCAACTCTGTCACTTTCCTGCCCTTCTGCAAACCAATCCAGCTGAACAATTCCTGCTAAATATGTTCATTCCCACTGCCACCATTCTCAAATATAACATGGTGCCTAGAAAATTGTAATATTGCCTACCTGGTTGCCAAATAGGCTCCCCCTTCTTTTCAGTGAGCAAGTGGTAGCCAAAATTGTAATGCTTAGCAACCATGTCAGCCAACAATTTCTATTGTTCTCAGGTAAAGTCCCCAGTCTTTACTGTGGCTTTCATAACACTACTGTCTGGGTTCTTCCTGGTCTCCTGTAAGAAACATGGCAGTCGGGGCTGGAGAGATGGCTCAGCGGTTAAGAGCACCGTCTGCTCTTCCAGAGGACCGGGGTTCAATTCCCAGCACCCACATGGCAGCTAACAACTGTCTGTAGTTCCAGTTCCAGGCAAACACCAAGGCAAATAAATAAATAAATAAATAAAGTTTAAAAAAAAAAAAAGAAACATGGCAGTCACAGAGTTACTTTTGTTTTTAACTTCTAAAATAACCATGTTTTTTCTTGCATTACGTTATCTCTTTTAAATAATAATATTTCATTCTTTAGACATTTTTTCTCCATCTTCAGATCTCTTCTTTTACATATTTGATAGTTCTATGTGATATACTTTAATAATGCAAAATATATTTGTTCCATAACTGTACTGTACATAATATTGGTAAATTGTCATGTGCTGTTTGGGCTCATTGAGAAGCTGTTTCTGGAAATGACGTTACCTCCCCATCCCCCATTTAAGATGCAAGCATGATTTTCTCATAGTATGTTCCAAGGCCCCTTTGTCTGTGGATGAGCTACCATACCTGCACACATACCTCTGTAACAGCAAGAGAAGAAAACAGCCAAACAACCCAAGAGTAAAATCATTGTGCCTTTGAAAAACAGCTCTAAGGTAAACCATTTCTAACAGAGGTTGCTACTGTTTATCCCATGATATTAAAACGCCTGCAGTGGGAATAGGAAACTAGTTCTTCTGACTGCTTCGGCTTGTCCAGATGGTTTTAAAACTCCAATTTGATGATGTTACCTTTCTGCTGCTATTTATTCTTTTCCTTGGAAGTGTCTCCTGAGGGGACACTGCTCTCTCTAGCTGGCTGCCTCAATGGGGCTTCCCCAGTCAACTTCTGCTGGATGTTTTAAATGCCCAATTGGATAATGTTATGCTTTCTATCTGCTCTTTGCTATCCTATTTATTTATTGTTTTTTCAAGACAGAGTTTCTCTGTGAAGCCCTGGCTATCCTGGAACTAGGTCTTATAAACCAGGCTGGCCTAGAACTCGTAGAGATCCACCTGCCTCTGCTTCCTGAGTGCTGGGATCAAAGGTGCATATCACTACTCCCAGCTTGGTTGCTACATGTTTTAAGGCCTCTATATTATTTTCCTCTTTAGAGTATAAGGGACTATGTTGTGTTATTTGCCACAATGTAGATTTTGACACTTATTATGTATGTACCATGTTCTCATTCCTTCTGTATTTTTGTTAGAATCAGTAATGGGATCTAGATTCAATTCTTATTTAGGACAAGATAACTTAATAGGTGGCTGTGTGCTCCTGCACTAGGTAATACACAAATGTGTGCTTGTCTTTTTGTAATGTTAGCAGTCACTGATGACTAATGCTTATATCAACTAATTTATTAGAAGTTTTTATGTGGTGATATAATTCTTATTGTAGGATATTTGTACACTATGTGAAGATGTATGTCTGCAATTGGTGAAATAAAAAGCTGAATGGCCAATAGCTAGGCAGTAGGTATAGGCAGGACTTCTGGGCAGAGAGAGAACTCTGAGAAGAAGGTGGAGTTGCCAGCCAGACTAGAAGGAAGCAGGGTAGACAGTACAGAGATAAGGTAATGCCATGTGGCAGAATATAGATTAGTATAAATTGATTAAGTTATAACAGCCAATGGGACAAGCCCAAGCTAAGGCCAAGCTTTTAAAATTATTAAGTCTCTGTATCATTATTTGTGAGCTGGGTCCCCCAAAGAAAAGTCTATCTACAAATTCTATTAATCTTACTTATTAGTTAAAAGAAAATTGTTTTAACCACTGAGCCATCTCTCCAGCCCT
>PVIH01000685.1:79916-273674 GCA_004025045.1 Sigmodon hispidus
TAAAAGGCACAGATGACAGCCTATGTTGGAGAGGATGCGGAGCAAGGGGAACACTCCTCCATTGTTGGTGGGAGTGTAAGCTTGTTCAGCCACTTTGGAATGCAATATGGCAGTTTCTCAGAAAATTAAGAATCAGTCTCCCCAAGGACCCAGCAATACCACTTCTGGGTGTATACCCTAAAGAAGCACATTCACATACTAAAGGTATTAGCTCAACTATGTTCATAGCAGCATTATTTGTAATAGCAAGAACCTGGAAACAACCTAGATGTCCCTCTACTGAAGAATGGATTAACAAACTGTGGTACATCTACACAATGGAATACTACTCAGCAGTAAGAAAAAACGATATCCAAAAATTCGCAAGCAAATGGAGGGATTTGGAGAATATCCTCCTGAGCGAGGTATCACAATCTCAGAGAGATAAGCAGGGGATGTACTCACTCACTAGTGGGTTCTAAACAAACAAACAAGAAAAAAAAAAAAAGCCAAACATACCCAAGCGACAAACCACAACCACCGAACAGCTTGGGATCAGAAACACCCTGGACTGACACTTCGAACCCCACTCCAACTATAGGAATACCAGACTCATTCTTGAGGGAGGTTGGACAAAACTGGTTTTGGCCAGGAGTGGTGACTGATCCAAACATTATTGGATCAGTGGGACCATAGGACTGTCTGCTCCCTGCCCAGCGAAGGGATGGGGAGTTGCAGAGAAGAGAAATGTCAAGATGTGTTGGGAGGGGGAAGGGACCTTGAATGAGGATATACAGGGATGGGAAAAGAAATTTCAGAGGGAAAGCTGAACACATAGTAAATATATGTGTAGCAATCTTATTTGCATTACCACCCTTGATATGCCATGCTTATGATTCTTATCCTGTTCATAGTTATTGTTAACGTTTCCTCATTTTAAATTCATGTTACTTTTTTTGTTGTTAAATACAAAATAAAGAAGAAGAAGAAAAAAAAATAAAAGAAAATTGTTTCTCTTTTGTTGTTATCTAATATATATAGTATAACTAGGAATGTCAACAAGGACTTGATTCTTTCCCTATTACCAAATGTCCCTCTACTCTGGCCACTTTTGTAACTACTAGTACTATTATCAAAGTCTGAACTCTTAAGACCTCCTGAGGTCTTCAAGACCTACTCATCTTTTAAGATCCTGCCAGATCTAGTCTCTAGCTAGCTTTCATTTCAGGCCATATAGCCCCATCGTCCCTGGGCCATTTTCACCTTCATCACCAAAATCTTTTCTGTCTCAGGGTATTTGCACATGAACCCTATATACTTACAAACTTTTCTCTAATTTCCCCTACTTTTTCCTATCTCATAGTTTATGTCTGTATGCATACTCCTATTTGTGTGTATGTGTCTATGTGGTATATGCATGCATTTTTCATGTGTGTAGGTGCACATGCAAGATGTTCTTCTGTTCACTACTTTTCACTGTAAACATATGATGTAAATATTATAGTTATCTAACAAATAAGGAAACTGAAGAGAGGTTAACACATTTGCCTAAGATTATGTAATATTAAATATCAAAATCAAGATTTAAATATAAATAATTTGTCTCCAGAACCCAAGGTATCAGGATATAATCCTAATATACTGTAATCTACAGGACAATACCTACCATACAAATGTTTATATCATATAGTTTCTGGCCTGTTCTTTCTGGCCTAGTCTTGAGGTTGAGACCAGCACATCTGCAGTCCCACAGAAACACACAAACACTTATATTAATTATATGCTGATCAGCCTATGGCTCTGGCATATTACTAGCTAGTTCTTGCTGTTAAACTAACCCATGATTCTTACCTTGTTCAGCCATGCAGCTTGGTACCTTTTTTTTTTTAAGCAGCATTTCAACTTCTTTCTTTTGTGTCTCACTGGTGTCTCTCTGACATCTCTTTGGCATCTCTGCTCTGCTCTTTCTATTCCCAGAGTTTTCCCAGTCTGGTAGCTCTGCCCACACTTCCTGTCTGCCTTCAGCCAACCAGCATTTTTTATTAAACTAATAGGCAGAACAATTATTTACAATGTAACAACATAATCCCACTACAAATGTGTATGGTCTTATGTAGGCAGCTGCGTTGTACCACACCCTAAAGGTGGCGCTGGTTTCCGCCTTCCACCTTTCTCGATGATGAGTGCTCTCAGGAGTAAACATCTCTTTATTGGCTGCTTGCTTCTGGCACCTCAGGACCTATGGGCAATGTCCATGTGACTTACTGGGATTGGAAGCCCAGAGGGTATTTAGCCACGAGCGGACTTCCCCCCGGGGTCGTTCATCGTTGGTGAGAGAGTGGTCATTTGTCATATGTCTGAGAGTGAGAGTGAGAGTGAGTGAGTGAGAGACAAGAAGATAATTAAAGGCCTGAATAAACTGCAAAGAGAAGGATCCGGTGTTGCGTGTTCCTTGCTGGCGAGGTGGCACGAGACAGTCTTAAATTCATATTCCAAGGTTTTCTGGCTTAATCCATTTGGATCCTTATTTCTTAATCAGTTTGCTGGAATCAAAGCAACTGAAGTACCATAAAAATATGCAGCTTCAAAGTCAAATATGAGAATATAAAATGCAGCTGCCAGGAGGAGGTACATACCAAGCTAATAATTTCATAAAGAGCACAATACACATCCTTTTTTCTTTGCTCTATCTTGTCCTCTTTATTTTTCTTTTCCTTTCCTTTTTCCTCCTGACATGGGGCATTACTTTGCTGACCAGGCTAGTCTTAAACCCTGGGCTAAAGTGACTTATTTTTCTTGGCCTCTGTAGGCTGTGACTATAGATATGTGCCACCTAACCTGACTTCATGCATATTTTTGTCCCTGCTTTTCATTTCATAAATTCTTTTGTCCAACCTAGTACAGTTGCTCCACATAAACAGAAACCTTACATTCTCATTGTGAAACAAGGAAGAGACGTGACCGGCTATTGCACTTAACACTGATGTCCTAAATCTCTGTTCATGAGTTCTAGTTGTTTTTTGAGACAGGGTTTCTTTGTGTAGCACTGGCTATCCTGAAACTCAAATTAGACCATGCTAGCCTCAAACTCAGAGATCCATCTGCCTCTGCCTCCTGAATGCTGGGCTCAAAGGTGTGTGACATCACTGTCCAGTTGTCGTTGATAAGATCTCAATGTGATTACATGTAATTTTTCAACCTATGGAGTAACAGACAAATTTGATGACCTTTGAAACTGTAGAAATCACAGGCTTTTTGTTTTTTTTGGTTTATATTTCCCAAAGTTTCTGAAGTCACTAATGTTGCAAAAGAAATTAGTTTGGGGCACTGTTTCTTCCAAAAGTCTTAGGAAAAGTAGTTATGAAGGCAACACAAGTAAGCTTCTGTTTCCTCTAGATTGAACATAACCATCTCTATTTTGTATCAGAGTAGCCATGATTCTTACAGGTGGCTCTCAAGAGGAGGGGGAAGCTCATGGGGCTTATGTAATGGGGTTCACCAGGCTCATGAGATCTTCATAAAGTCCTACACTCCAAGGTTATAGAGATGGTGGAAGGTTGACTAGGGGTTGGAAACTCCTCAGCAGTATAGTTTCTCACAAATTGTTAAAGAGATTCTAAAGTAGTGCTTCTATTCATGAGTGATGCTGTACAGGTGGACTCTTCAGAGCCGTAGCTGCCCATATTTGCCCAGGGGACTTCCTGGAACTGCCTTGTGGCACCTGTGCTTCCATGGATGGTTCCAATCTGATCCCTGTTTTCCCAATCTGGACTTGGATGGGAACTATCTTTAGTCTGTTAGTGCCACTATATGTAGGAGAATAGTTTCCCCAGGAAAATTATCATCATATCTGACATGTGAGACTGACAGAACCAAAGATGAGTGCAGGGTGGAGTGTTCATGGAAGAAATCCCAGGATGGTATCTTTCTTCTGTGTAATACGGAATGGTTAGCCTACAAGCTGTAATACTTTTATATGATCCCTGTTAGAAGTGATAAGACATGCAACTGAGGCTTATCTCTCTGTCCAGAGGGAACTTGCCCATCTAAGGAAACTTGACCTGGAAATAGGTATACAGGAGTATAGTCAGTTATTTCACTCGTTTTACTCCTTGGGGTAAAAAGGAGCTCCCAGATAAACACACACAGAATCTTATTATTACTTATGAATGTCTGGCCGTAGTATGGCTTGTTTCTAGCCAGCTTTCCTTAACTTAAATTATCCTGTCTACTTTTTGCCTCTGAGCTTTTTCCTCTTCTTACATCTGTAATCTTACTTTCCTCTTACTCCATGGCTGGTTGTGTGGCTAGGTGGCTGGCTCCTTGTTCTCTTGCTCCTCTTTAATCTGTCTTTTCTCCTTCTATTTATTTTCTCTGCCTGCCAGCCTGCCTACCCTTCCTCCTGCCTTGCATTGACTGTTCAGCTCTATATTATACCCTCAGGTGGTTTAGACAGCCAAAGTAAGACAGCTTCATAGAGTTGAACAAATGCAACATAAAAGAATGCAACACAAGGCTGGAGAGATGGCTCAGAGGTTAAGAACACTGACTATTCTTCCAGAGGTCCTGAGTTCAATTCCCAGCATCCACATAGTGTCTCACAATCATCTATGATGTCATCTGGTGCCCTCTTCTGTATACTGTACACATAATAAATAAATAATTTTTTAAAAAAGAATGCAACACATCTTTGCATCATTAAACAAATGTTTTACAGCAAAAACAAACATAACACATCTTAAAATAATATTCTATGAGACAAGATGGACTCTCTTTTTAGTAGGAAATATAAATAAGAGGGAGGATGGTGTAAAGTGCTAAATTTTCTTTATTTTATTTTATTTTTTTACAGAGTGGAAAGTTTAAGCGTTTAAAGGAAATCAGACAAAAGATCTGTCTGGAACACTTGATAGCAATGCGGGTGGGGTAGGGTGGGGATAAAAAGACAACCGCTGTGTTGATGAACCTCTGGAATGCTTTAAAGCCTGAATAGCTCACTGGAAAGATGAATGACAAAAATGTACAGATGATTCCCCACTCCACCAACAACCGTGGAAGAAGACCTCGTGGGCTGCTCCCTGATTTAGCTAGTGTTGCGAGTAGGTGGAGGGCATACAGAGTAACAGAAACCCGCGCTTGGATGAGATTTGTTTGTTCCTTGTTATTATGAAGGCTTTAGATGTTGGAGCTAAATGTACTTTAATTCACAGCGACCACCCAGATCACAGGGCTAGTGGAGATAGAGCTTTGAGACCAGACACACACTACCACTGCCACACTAGATTGTATTCAGGAGAGTTGCCAGGTGAGTACAAGGGAAGAGAAACAGAAGAGAAAAGAGACAGATTTTCATGTGGTGTCTCCTTTTAAGAGAATGGGTGGGCACAAATTTACTTAGCCATGCCTAGGGGCATGTTCTTCATATGTGGCATGTTCTGCTGTTGCCATGTTGGGTTTACCACATGGTTGCTATGTGCCAGGAATCCTTACAAATATATGTAGAAATGTATGCTGTGTACATTTCTCATCAGTGGAAGTATGCAGACAGTGTTTGCATGTACTGTTCAGATACATTTTCCACATATTAATGGAAGTTTCCACTAGAAGATATGAACTATAAAAGTAAGCATGCATGCTGGGTGAGATGGAATCACACACCATACTCTTTTGGTAGCCAATTATGGCTGGCAAAGAAGTTAGACAGCTCATGGAGGTAAAGTGGACTATAAAAAGCTAAATAGAGCTGGCCAGTGGTGGTGCCTTTAATCTCAGCACTTGGGAAGCAGACACAGGCAGATCTCTGTGAGTTCAAGGCCTTTCTGGTCTACAGAATAAATTCTAGGAAAGCCAGGGCTACACAGAGAAACTGCCTCAAGGAACAAAACAAAACAACAAAAGCTAAATAGAAAGTGTCTGTGGCCACACATGCCATCCTGAACATGCACAATCTAATCCTAAGAAGGTTTGTTCCTCCCCCACAACAGTCAGCCTCACTCCTTTGATGGGACAAATGACACAAGGGTTGGGATAGCATTTTTATGCTATATTGGACCTTTCTGAGTAGCAATGCCTTAGCTCTAAAGTCCCAAGACTAATTTGTACTTACTTGGAAATGAGCTTCATAGATCCTGTTCACTCATTGAGAAAGTTTCTTTATATAATGCTGACTCAAGGGTACTCTGGACTTGGAACAACATCCAGGAGCACAGTGAAAGCAATAGTTAAAACATTTGAACAAAGGCATCCTGTGTGAGTATAACAGAGCATTCTAAAAGCTGTAAGGTTATTTACAGTTAAATACCAGTGACAGAGTGGGCTGCCTCTTTATATGCTGTTGTCCAAGGAGGCCCCCGATCTCCATCTACACCCCTTACAAGCTAATGTTGCTGCTCTGGGTTATACACTAGCACTAATGGAAAGTTTCTATTTCTGAAGCCACCATACAGTATGATTGTAGGGCACAGAGAAATTAAACTTGGCTGTGCTGGAAGTTTTCTTCCTGTTGGCTAGCATTTATAATGCCTGATATATATGCAGGTTGCTGGGAGAGAATTATTACTAAAGGTCTTACCCAACTATGGACTCAACATGTTATGCTGTCACCATGCCTGGCAAGATATGGCTTTTGGTATAATATTGACATAACTGTTGTGGATGCAATGTACTATCTTCTGATTGGATTTAAACCCTACCCGACAGGAGAGGATTCATGTTTCACATCATAACTGCAGGCAAAAAAGAAATCTATGGCTAGAAGAATGGTGGAGGAGTAGGGAGGCTGCAATTATTATTGCTCTATTAAACAGATGTAATGTATCTATAAAATTCCTTTCTAAATATCTGTTTATACCTGTAGATTACTCCTCATGACAGCTATAGGTAATAGCAACTTTTTACCATAATTATTGTGGAAACTCATAATTTGTCACACTTCTGGGATAATCCCTACATAATCCCTATATCATTACTTACAAGGGTTAAGAAGATGAGGTGGAAAGAACCAAAGGAAAAGATATAATATTGTATACCTGTTTTCTCTGGGTTGGACATGATCATCTTGAATTAGAGTAATATGATTTTTCACAGGGAACTCTCATGCCATTGGGCCATTGACATTCCCTCTTGGAGGGAGGGAGAATGTACACAAGGTTTGTGTGTGGGTACATGAGGTTCACAGAATGCATTAGAACCTCATGAGGACCCTTCCCTCCTTATGCTAAAGTATAAAACTCTTGACTGAGTTTTTTCTCTCTCTCTCTGCCTGTTAAAGCTTTAAGAGGCCCCAAAAATCTGGAGAATGGCATATAGTAGAGAAATCTCAAACACAGCCATTAGTGGTAGACAGAATCAACAGTTGAAGAAAGGTGTTTGTTGGGAATGAGGAAACATACCCACGCAGCAGTTACACAGACAAAGACCCTCTGGAAAGCAGAGGGGGATGCAGGAAATTGAAAAAAAAAATCCAGTCTGTTCAGTTCATGGAGGCTGGTTATTTTTAAGTTTTTGGAGAGTTTTCCTCCCCTAATTTAGAGTTGATCAGTGTGAAAACAGATAGGATGGTTGATTGGCCCACAACTGTTGTGTAGCGTGTCCTGATCTGGCCTTGAGCTTGTTGAGCCAGTCCACCAAATCAACAGGGAGCCTGCTAGCAGAAGATGAAAAGCCTGCAATGCGTTTGTTTTAAGCTGTCGGGTTTTTTTTTTTTTTCCTAAAGATTTATTTATGGGCTGAAGAGATGGCTCAGAGGTTAAGAGCACTGGTACTCTCTTCTGTATAAATAATAAATAAATTAATCTTTTTAAAAAAATATTTATTTTTTTATTATGTGTACAGTGTACAGAAGAGGATACCAGATCTCATTCTAGATGGTTGTGAACCACCATGTGGTTGCTGGGAACTGAACTCAGGACCCCCGGAAGAAAGTCAGTGTTCTTAAGCTCTGAACTATCACTCCAGCTCCTAAGCTGTCGATCTTTTGTCTCAGGTCCAGAATCTTGGAAGACAGGACAGGAACTCAAACAAGGCTGGAACCTGGAGGCAGGAGCTCATACAGAGGCCATGGAGGGATGCTGCTTACTGGCTTGCTTCCCATGGTTTGCTTAGCCTTTTTTCTTATAGAACCCAGGACCACTAGGCCAGGGGTGGCACCACCCACAATGGACTGGGCCCTCCCCCATCAGTCGCTAATTAAGAAAATGCTCCACAGACTTGCCTATAGCCTGACCTTATGGAGGCTTTTTCTCAGTTGAGGCTCCCTCCTCTCAAATAACCTCAGTTTGTTTCAAGGTGACATAAAGCTAGCCAGCTGAGGCAGCTTCTGTTCCTTCTGGGCACTCAGTAAATCACTTAGACTTTCTTCTCTCAAGCCCGTCCAATATCAATGAATGAAATGTGTGTATATTATACCACTTCTTGAGTACAACAAATATAAAATAATGGAAAAATAACAGACAAATAGAATATCCATGTCTCTTTGTTTATTTGGTTCTAGTGCTGGGAATCAAACTCAGGACCTTACGCTAATATAGCTCAGGTACAATGTTTACCTAGCATGCTTGAGGCTGGCTTGAGCCATATGTCTCAAAGAAAGGGAAAAAATGAGATTGAGAGGGCAGATTAGGAAAAGGAGTGCAAAATACAGCGGTCACTGATTAGAACTTGTGTCTTCCAGAAAAGGATAGTTTACTTCAGAGCAGGACCAGAAAAATCCATTAGCACCTATTTCCAAATTAACTTTCTTAAGTACGGAATACTTGCCAAGTGGGGTGGCACATGCCTTCAAGTCTAGTACTTGGGAGACAGAACAGAGAGATCTCTGAGTTCAGAGGCAGCTTGGTCTGCTTATTGTCCAGACTAGCCTGAGCTACATGATGAGACCCTGAAAAAGAGTGGAATATGTTTTATATGTTTGTTCAAGGAGTCTGTCAAAAGAATCTTCCTTGATACCCGATCCTCTCAATGTTTTCACTGAAATAGGAAGCAAAGTTCCCTGCCAAGAGCCAGATCAGAGTTGTGGATCATGGTTTGGTCTTGATGAGATTGTTGCTGGTCTACAAAAGCAGTGGCAGGGAATTGGAGAGGTGGAATCTGATATATTCCCAAAACTCACAGAGGTCTTTGCAGGGGTTGAAAATCTATTTATGAAGCATCAGTTGAGATTTTGAACAGAATCTTGCCTTGGCCACCATCTATTGATGACACGAGCAACAGTGCTAAGCCCCTTGGATTCACTATTTTATTAATTCTGTTAACACTTAGATAAACATTGCTATGTGTTTATTGTATATATTTCAATATGTAGAAATATTTATTGGAGATAAAATGAAAAATTAAGATAGATTGCCCATGTCTACTTAGTAAATGACAGGGTTGAGATGCAACTTTAGTTCTCTTTTATTCAAAAATTCCTGTTTGCTTTGTGTACCACACCTGTCATGAATGTGCATTAGGAAGGCAGTGTTTGGGGACTGGAGAAATGGCTCAGAGGTTAAGAGCACTGACTGTTCTTCCGGAGGTCCTGAGTTCAATTCCCAGCAACCACATGGTGGTTCACAACCATCTATGATGCCATCTGGTATCCTCTTTTGTATACTGTATACATAATAAATAAAATCATTAAAAAAGTCAGTGTTTGATTATATCCAATCTTGAGTGTTTGCAAAAGTGGGTGAGGCAAAATAAAGAACTCTATAATGTTGGTTTTGAGAGGTAGAGTGTTTAAATGCGTGCTCTGAGTTGTGTGTGTGTGCGTGTGTGTGCACATGCACAGGTATCTTTAAAATCCAGAAAAGGACATCAGATCCCCTGGAATTAGAGTTACAGATTGTTATGGGGCACCTCATGTTGCTGTTGAGGTCCTAGGCAAGAACAATGCATCTCTTAGCTGCTGAACTATCTAGCCAGATCTCCTTTCTTTTTAAGATTCTTATTTTAAAAGAGTCTTCTAAATTGCCCAAGCTAGCTTAAACTTGTGATCTTCTTCTTCTTCTTTAGATTAAGTAGCTGGTGTTGTGGGACAACCTTTTAGTACACTGTGAAGATATGTCTCACCTTCTGGTTGGTTTCGCTAGGCAGGAGAAGATAGGCAGCCCTTCCAGGCAGAGATAGGAACACAGGGAAGAAAAGAGGTAGAATTTGCCATTGAGACAAGGGAGAGCGGGTTGTACAATACGGAGAAGAGCTAACGAGCCGCGTGGCAGAATGCAGATTAATATAACTGGGCTACTTTAAGTTCTAAGAGCTAGTTGGGAACAAGCTTAAGCTAAGGCCAAGCTTTCAGATTAAGATGTCTCCATGTCATTATTGGGGAGCTGGCAGTCTAAAGAAAGTCTGACTACAACAAGCTCGGGTTCTAGGCACATGACCTGGTATCCAATGTAGCATCATGGCTAAATGAACTATTGAGGATCTTAGCTAATGTTCTCATAGTTTAGGGACATAAAAATAAGTAAAAGAGAAAGAGGAACTAAAACCTGGACTTGTAAAGTTGCTGCATTAGCCATAGAAATACCAAAAATTAAAGTGGGAGAGATAGAGGCTTGTCTTCTTCCATACTCGCTCTGCTTCAACTCGGCTCCTGTAGTAAGCAGCTGTACTGCTTTCTGACTGGAGACTCTATTGAGTGGCATTTTCTCCATGGTTCCATATGTCACTGGGCCCAGATAAGTCTTCTTTTCCTTGTCATTCTAATCCTGGCTCCATGAACACTAACTGACTTCTAATACCTTTTGTTGTTAGGAATTGTTGAGAGAGAATTCTTAAGCCAAGCCTGGTGGTTTCCATACTTGGAGGCTGAGGCAGGAGGATGGCAAGGTCAAGGAGTGACTACATAGTGAGTTACAAGCTACTCTTGGCTATATGGTGAGGAGAGGAGAGGGGAGGAGAGGAGAAGAGAGTAGAGGAGAGGAGAGGCGAGAGATGATCTGCATGGATCTCATGTTTCCATTTCCCTGTAGAGCAAGAGGCTTAGTGTCCTTGATCTCTAAACTCAGTCTTGGCATAAG
This sequence comes from Sigmodon hispidus, assembly GCA_004025045.1. Classification (NCBI taxonomy): domain Eukaryota; kingdom Metazoa; phylum Chordata; class Mammalia; order Rodentia; family Cricetidae; genus Sigmodon; species Sigmodon hispidus. The sequence goes on from PVIH01000685.1 coordinate 90,899, forward strand.
TCAGTCCCTCTGCATGTGAAAATTTTACAGGGTTCTCTGCATGCCTTGGTGAAGTAGAATCAAAGTACTGGTGCTCAAAGTACATGTCATACTGAAGCCCATTTCCACAATTTTCCATAATTAATGAGCACCAATAATTTTTAAAGTGCTAATGCTTTGGTTACTAACGTAATAATTCTGTATGTGAGGAGGCCAGAGGACCTTTGGTGTTGGTCTTCGCTTTCCACCATGCTTGAGAGAGTCTTTTTTTTCTGCTGCATACACCAGGCTATTTGGTATGCAACTATTTGGTCTGCAAGTTTCCAGGGATTTGCCTGAGTCTGCTTCCATCTCCTCACAGAAACATTGGGATTGCTGATGCTTACATTATATATCCAGCTTTTTGTGTGTTCTGGGGGTTTGAGTGCAGGTCTTCACATTTATGCAGTATTCTAGTTTACTTTTGATGATGTCATAAACACTCTAACCAAAAGCAGTTTAGGGAAGGAAAGATTTATTACATTTCTAGATCACAGTTCCCTGAGGAAAGTCAGGGCAGGAACTTGAAGCAGAAACCCTTGAGGAATTCTGCTTACTGACTAACTTCCAGGCTCATGCTTAGCTACCTTTCTTAGACTACCTGCCTATGGATGGCACCATTCAACAGTGAGACTAGCCTCCTACGTCAAATAACAATCAATACCCCATGCCCACAGGTCAACCAGATCTAAGCAATTCCTCAAAAAAGGCTTTTCTCTCAGAGAACTCTAGGCTGTCACGTTGAGAATTCAAGCTAAGTAGGACAGGCAGCAAATGCTTTGTCCACTGAGCCATTACCATAGTCTATTTTATTCATGTTTTCTGTGTATGTGTATTTGTGTATACTTGTGTATGAATGTACTATAAGCTAGATGCTGTGTGTGAATGAGAGAGAGAGAGATCTGTGTGGTACATGTATGTGAGTGTGTGTGGAAACATGCACTCCTATGCATATATGTGGAGCCTAGAACGTTGAATGTCTTCCTCTATTGTTTGACACCTTATAGTCCAGAGATCCAGGCTCTTACTGAGGTGGAAATTAGTTTCAGCAGGCATGTTGACTAACAGGCAAGCTCTCAGGATCCATCTGTTTGTGTCCCCAGACCTTCGATTACAGATACTCACAGCCACACCCAGCTTTTACATGGGTGCTGGAGCTTTGAACTCAGGTCTTACTGAGCTATCTCCACCTTTGTGTGTGTGTGACAGAGACTCTTACAGAACTGATAGACTGGCTGGTTTGCTATCAAGGATCTACCTACCTTCTCCCAGCACTAGGGCTGTAGACATATTGGCACCATGCTGGGCTTCTATGTAGGATCTAAACTCAGATTGTTTGTATAACAAACATTTTACTGACTGGACCATCTCACAGCTCCTATATTATATACTTGGTTAATACAGTTAATCTCCCAGTGTATGTGGGCTTTAACCCAGGTAGTTGATAGTCTGGTTTGCTTTCTGTTGCTGTGCTGAACATCACAGCCAAAATCATCTTGGGGAGGCAAGGGTTTACTTCAGGTTACAGGTCACCCCATCTGAGGGATCTCAAGGCAGGGATTCAAGCAGGAGCTGAAGCCGAAACTGTGGAAGAAAACTACTTGCTGGCTACCCCTCAGCCTCTGCCCAGCTAGTTTTTTTTTTTCTTTTCCAGTTAGGAACCCCTTGCCTAGGGATGGTCCTACCCACAATCTTCTGCACCCTTCTCTATCAGTTAGCAGTCAAGAAAATGCCTCACAGACATGTCCACAGGCCAGTATAACCCAGGCTGTCCCCTCAGCTGAGACTCTGGGCTGTGTCTAACTAGGAGGAAGAACTCCAGGGATGAAACAAGTTTCTTGAAGAGGAAGGAAGAAGTGCCACATAGAGAGCCTGCCTGCTGGCTGCCCAACAGATTTCAGACTTGACAGCCTCCACACTCAGACGAGCCGACAACTCCTTACCATAAACCTCTCTGGCTGCATATATATCCTATGTGTTCTGTCTCCCTGGAGAGCCCTGGCTAATTTAGGCTGCTACGAAATTTAGAGAGGATCCTGTGAACACATTGTCAAAGTCTTTAAATAATGAATGGGAGAGAATCCATGGCAGCAATAGCATTAAACAGATACAGTTGGGCAGGAGAGATGTCTCAGTGCATTGGCTGCTTTTCCAGAGGACCTGAGGTCAATTTCCAGCACTCACATGGCAGTTCACACCAGGAGATCTGACACCTTCACACCAATGCACATAAAATAATTAAAAATCAACCAATAAATTTTTAAAAAGTACAGTTATTTGCTGCATGAGGATGCTTTCTCTTCAGCCTGCCCCCTTTTCTTTCTTTGAGACAGGAACACTCTTTGTAACCCTAGATAACTTGGAACTCACTGTGTACACTAGACTGGCCTCAGACTCACAGAGACCCATCTGCCTCTGCCTACTGAGTGCTGGGATCAAAGGCGTGTGCCACCACACTTAGCAGGAATATATGTTCTGAGAAATGGAGCATGTTTGTAACTCAGAGTTTTCTTGATCCTAAGACAAGTCCTCTTTTGGGGGTTTGGGTTCAAGACAGGTTATCTCTGTAACAGCTCTAGCTGTCCTTGAACTCATTCTGTAGCCCAGGCTAGCCTTGAACTCATAAAGACCCACCTGCCTCTCCTGAGTGCAGGGTGTGTTACCACCACCCAATTCAGTCTTCCTTCGTAAGTGGCATGATCCAGTACCTCAGGAATTAATTCAGATAAAAGTGACTGGTTAGAGAGGGTTTCTGTCATCCATGGAGGGCAATCTATAGGAAAATGGGTGAGAACTTCCTGTTTGATACAGGAGTAGGCATAGCACCATTTGTTTTGTTTTCAATTTTATCTTTTGATTTTCTTTGTTAGTTTTTTTTTTTTAAAGAAGAGTCTCAAAAGATTGATTTCAAATATAAAATAATTAGGGTTTTGATTTGCCATGGAGAACATATTTTTGCTTCAGGATAAAAACCCGTTGGAAAGTGTCCACATTTATCTTTAGATGATTTATTCTCATCAGCTTATTATATGCAAAGCTGAGTGGGCAATGGCCCATATGGTTCCACCTTTATGTCATATAGAGGAGCTGTTCTCTTGCTTAAATTACCCAGTGGAAGGGTTATATTTATTTCTTATTACAGAAATTTACATTTAGACATTAATTCCCTTAAACTTCAGGCAGTTTCTTCTTTCTGTCCAGTGGGCTTTCCAGTCTCTGCACACCATGCATTTCCCAAACTCCACTCCTGAACGCCATCTGCTCTTGTCCCCCAGTCCCTGCTGTCAATACATTATAAACAGAACTCTTAACTCTTATGCTAAACCCATTGCTCCTTCTGGGTTTCTCATTTCAGTGAATAGTAGCACCATTTGCCAAGTTTTCTTTCTTTCTTTCTTTTTCTTCCTTTTTCCTGTTTTGTTTTGTTTTTTGACACAGGGTTTCTTTTTGAAGACCTGGCTATCTTGAAATTCCATCTGTAGACCAGGCTAGCCTCATATACAGAGTGACCTGACTCTGCCTTCTGAGTGCTGGGATTAAAGGTGCACGCCACCATGGTCCATGCCAAATTTTCCTAACTAGAAACCAAAGCATTCTTATCACCTATATCTAACTACTACGTAGTCTTCTGAGTCTTCCTCATCAACAGTCCTTGACTCTATTACTCTCCATGATCATCCCATATCATGATCGCTCTGTAGACTGTATGGAGCATTGGTTTTCTCTTCTGTCTTTTCTCACAAGGTAATCAGGGAGGCCTATTTTAGGAACATGGCTGACTCCTCTTTCCCAAATCTATGAAATATTCGGTGGTTACTCATTGCCCTGAGGTTAGAGTGCAAACTCCCATTAGGGTATAAAGTTACTTTTGTAAATTTTGTACACTTTGCTAGTCATTTCATCACCCATCCCACCAATTTCATAGATCATAAATTCTAATTTCCTTGAGCTCTTTACTGCCTGTGGCTCCACATACTGTTTCTCTTGACTTAGAACCTCTTTTTATTTTGCCTGGCAACTTCATGATCACTAAGGCTCAAGTCAGTGACCAATTCCTACTGTTCATGCTTCCTCCCCAACTCATGGTGCTATTTTAAGAAATGGTGCAACTTTAGGAAGTAAGGAGAAATGGAAGGATGTAGGTCATTAGAGACATATCTTGGAAGGTTATGCTTACTCTCTAGTCCTTTCTTCCCATCTGCTGTGAGATAAAGAACCTATTTACTGGGATTAGTGAGATGGCCCACTGGGTAAGGGCCTTGCCACGCAAACCTGGGAAACTGAGTTCAATCCCCAGAACTGACATAAAGGTAGATTTACTGAACCAATTTCACAAAGTTGTCCACCTGTAGGCTGTGGTACATGTGTACCTCCCAACACATCATGCACACACGCATATACACATTATAACTAAAAAATATATTTGAAAATTCCACATCTTCAAACTGCCATGATGATTAATAGAAATTGTGAACCAAATAAACTCTTTTTCCTTTTGAGATGGCTTTGTCAGGCCTTCTGTCAGGGACAAGAAAGTCAACTGAGTCAATTTAGTTAGGGTTTCTATGGCTGTGAAAAGAGATCATGACCGAGGCAACTCTTATAAAGAAAACATTTAATTTACAGTTCAGAGGTTTAGTCCATTATCATCATGGTGGGACATGGTGGCATGCAGGTAGACATGGTGCTGGAGGAGCGGAGAATTCTACATCTTTTTAAAAAAAGATTTATTTATTATGTATACAGTATACAGAAGAGGGTACCAAGTGTCATCATAGATGGTTGTGAGCCACCATGTTGTTGCTTGGAATCAAACTCAGGACCTCTGGAAGAACAGTCGGTGCGCTTAGCCCCTGAACCATCTCTCCAGCCCCGAGATTTCTACATCTTTTTTTGTTGTTGTTTTTGGTTTTTCAGGACAGGGTCTCTCTGTGTAGCTCTGGCTATTCTGGAACTCATTTCGTAGACTGGGCTGTCTTCAAACTCACAGAGATCTTCCCGAGTGCTAGGATTAAAGGCATGTACCACCACCACCACCCTTTGAGAATTCTATATGTTGATCCAAAGGCAACAGAAAGTGAACTGAGATAGTGGGCATGGCTTGAGCATATACAAGGCCTAAAGCATGTCTCCACAGTGACACACTTCCTCTAACAAGGCCATACCTAAGCCCCAAAGCCACATCTCTTAATAGTGCCACACTCTATGAGTTTATAGGGTCAATTGCATTCAAAGTACCACAGCAGCTAATTCATTCATGCTTCCCATAAAGGTTTGAAGACATTTCTTGCCTGAGCTGAGTGCTCCTACTCCTGTGCTTTTTAATCTCTCTATACCCACCACTGTGGCATTTCTCATCACATGAGATGCTTTCTAATTTTACTCCCTTGACTTTCTAAGGAGACAGGGTCTCTTGTAGCTCATGCTGACCTTGAACTCTATCTATAATCAAAGTTGGACTTGAATTGACTCTCCTGCCTCATCCTTGAATGCTGATATTATAGGCATGTACCTATGTGACTCACATGTAAGTCTTTATGGCAGAGACTATTTTAGTTTTCTTTGGAAGCTGGGGAAGGGCAAGAGAACTACCATTTTGATGGTGGTCAATATATTTTGTTTGAGTAAAGAAAAATAAAGTTAATTGATGCTCTAATGGATAGTTTTTGAGGGCTGTGAACTAAACTTCTAGCATAAATTAAATTTTTATGTTATCATATATGTACATGAATATATCTTATAAATTTTTCCATTTTAGTCAGTTTTTAAAAAAATAGCATCATTCTTTATTGATTCTTTGCTTCACGTCATGCACTCCAATCCCACTCACCTCCCAGTCCCCCCATATCCTCCTGTAGCATTCCTCCCAACGTTCTCCCTGCAGAATCCCCTCCCTGAAAAATCAATTAAAGGGCTGGAGAGATGGCTCAGAGGTTAAGGGCACTGATTGTTCTTCCAGAGGTCCTGAGTTCAATTTCCAACAACCACATGGTGGCTCATAACTATCTATGATGACATCTGGTACCCTCTTCTGTATACATAATATTAAATATTAAAAAAGAAAAATCAATGAAAAACAAACAAAAATCTCTACTTGCTCCTCCATCTGACATCTCTTTACTCATCCTGGTGGCACTGGGTGCTGTATTCACTATGTTTTGCAGAATACTCTTTCATCCAATCAGCCCCACCCACAGAGTGCTTTTTGCACTGAGTCTTTTTGGTATGGGTAAAGGCCTCTGGTACACCATCATCATTTCATCATTCGACCCCAACCCACACTCCTCTCGAACATCCTGCAGTTGCCCCTAGTCATGGAGATCCTGTGGTTATCATCCTGCAAGACCAGCCCCTTCATGCACTCCAGCAGGTCATAGATGGGGTAAACGTTAGGGTGGCTAACCCAAACCTAGAATGTGGGTCTGGGTGGTAGCTGAGCTGCTTGGTTCCAGCCACTGGGACAGTCCCATCAAGCAAGGGGCAGAGGCAGCTCGCCTAGGCCCAGGCCATTGGGATCAGCTGTCTCACATGTAGCCAGGTTTTAAAAAGATTCTAATGGCACTTAGATAAATCATAGTCCAGCCATAACTGCTAATGTTTTCCAGAACTTTTAATGACTCACAAAGAAATTCTTTATCCCTTAAACAGCAATTTCCTTTCAGTCCACTTAGCTCATTGTAACCATTTTTCTTCTGTTTCTATCAGTATGTTTATTTTTGTTTTGTTTTACTTTGGGCTTGCTTTTGTTTTTCCTCTATTTAGCCCTGGCCATCCTGGAACTCGCTCTGTAGACCAAGCAGAATTTGAACTCAGGAATTCCCCACTTTTGCTTCTGAGCACTGGGATTAGAGATACATGTCACTACCACCCAGCTTTCAGTCTGCCAATTTTAAGTAGAATATAAGTAGAATTATATATGCACTATTCATCTTATTGGGGCCTCTTACACTCAAATTACCAAACATTGTAAGTAGAACTATTTTCTTATTTTCCTTTTCATATTGGTCTGTATATAAAAACAGCTGTCTCTGTGTTGATTTTTCATTCTGCAAACTTTTAGTTCTGATAGATGTGTAGTGGAATCTCCAAGGTTTTCTATATGTAAAATCCTGTTACCTAAAGCTCAGATAATTTCATTTTTAATTTTAAGATGTTGTGTTACTTCTTGAACACTTGCTCTGGCTAGTATTTTTAGTAATATTATGAACCTTCATCCTGTTTTTCATCTTAGAAGAAAAGTAATTAGCTCTGAAAATAATGTTAGCTCTGTGTGGGGTTTTCACCATTGGCGCTTATTATTTTGAGGAAGTTTATTAATTAATTTGAGTCCTACTTTCTTAATATATTTTGAATTATGAAAAGGTGATGACTTATTTTTTCAAGTGATGTGGTCATGCCTTCCATATGGTGTTCTGACATGCATGCAAGCAAATTATTCCTATACATAAAATTAAAAATATCTTTAAAAATTTATATGTATCTATCTGATCCTATGCCTTGTGTGCTCAGGGGTTTGTGGAGGCCAAAAGGATGACAGATCCCCTGGAGCTGGAGTTACAGGTGGTTGTGAGCTGCTCAGCATGAGTGTTAGGAATTGAATTTAGGTCCTTTAGAAGAACAGCAAGTACTCTTAGCTGTTGAGGCATTTCTATAGCTCTATTGATAAAGGCTAGTATTTGTCATTTTGCTATTTATTTTTACTTATACTAGTGCTCTTTTTGCTTCTGTTTTTTGTTTATTTGCTTGTTTGTTTTGATATAGGGTTTCTTTGTGTGGCCTGGCTGTCCTGGAACTCACTCTGTAGACTAGGCTAGATGTGAACTCAGAGACTGTCCTGTCTTCTGGATGCACCACCATACTCAGGTACTTTTTTTTTTTTTTCTAATTTATTTCATTACTACCTTCTTTTTTATTTACTTGATTGTTTGAAATTACATCTTTTTATTCTTTTTTCATTTCTTTTTGAAATATTTTGTGGTAGAATATATAGTTATATAGCACCTCAAAATTATAATAATTATAACACTATAATAATTATAATAATTTGATCTTAATTGTTGCTGACGTAATTTCAATCACATACAAAAGCCCTGGGCAGATCTGTCCTTTTTCCTCACTCTGTGTAATTGATGTTATATATTGCATTGTATTGTATTGTGTGCTTTTATTCATTACGTAGAGGTGATATAACAAAATACCACAACTTGGTTGGCTTATATGTGAGAAATTTGTTGTCTCCCAGTTGGTCCCATGCAGATAGTTGGCCTTTAATAAGGGGATTTAGGGCCTGTGCATAGATTGCATGCACACAGACTACTGGGCTGTCTAGATATTTGTCTGAGTACTGGCAATGCATGCATGGCCGTAGGAACTTTGACTAGTACAGGTGCTTTAGTATTGACTGCATGTATGGCTACAGGACTCTAAAGGCAGCTAGAGAGGCTGGAAAATGCTAACACTCCAGTCCTTCATCTCCTTTTCAGATGTCTGTAAATTCTTGTATTTTACTTCTGTTCATTTTACTTCATTCTTTTTCTCTTTGTTTTTCAAAATGTGTAATTTCAGCTTACCTGGGCAGTACATCTGCTCATTCTTCTGATTGCTCAGACAGACTGCTGATTCCTCCTAGTGAAACTTTTGTTTCAATTGTACTTCTTAGCTCCAGAATTTTTATTTTGTTTTATACTTTTCCATCTCTTTGTTATTATTAAAACTACAGCAGTGCATCATCTGCTCAGGCTACATTAACAAAATAATATAAATGTCTGAGTTTCAATTTCCCAGCTAAAATATTTGCTGTCATGACATTTGGTGTGTAGTGAATGTCTGTTTTCTGGTTCATGGCTATCTTTTTTTATTTGCCTTTACATGCAAGAAAAGGTGAGGAGCCTTTCATGGGGTCTCTTCTCTAAGGCCACTAATTTTAACATGGATAGCTCATGACCTAATTAGTTCTCAAAGATCCACTTTCTGTATCATAACCTGAGGCATTAAGAATTCAGCTATGAGGTTTAGTTAGACATAAACTTTCAAGTATTGATTTTTTTTTGGTCCATGTTTTCTTTTAACTCTTAGATCATATTTTGATTTTTGTACAGTAAATCTGATTTCTGGGCTTCCTCACAGACCTTATTTTTCTTTTAAATGCTTTCCTACTTTGCTGAAGATCTGTGCCAGTGGGAGTTCAGGTCGCAAAGAGCATGTGTGGAGTCATGGGGTTGGGGGTGAGTATGGATGGGACAGACACAATCTAAGGGAGAATCAGGGTGGCTGCCAGAAGCACTTAACTGAAAAAGAATACATCTTTTATACTTTATATAGGATTAAACAGGAGAAAAGGAGGCACGTGAATTTAGGTGTGACTTGAGATCAGAGGCTGAGGAGTCTAGCATTGACCTTGACAATACCCATTAGTCATATGTTAATGAAAGGGTCACAAGTTCCTCTTTCCAGAGGTAATGAGAATGTTTGCTTTAGCTAGCCAGAACTTCCCTCAAGACCCCCAGGGAATGGAGACCTTTATCCAAAGGAGCTTGGGGAAAGAACTCAGGAGGACCAGACCCTGCACTACAATTTCTTAGTATTATATAGGCCTATTCCCTTCCCACAAGGGAAGGTACTGATGTCTTACTCTCTTCCCATTATACTGTGTCATCCTGATTTCTCTGTATTTATTAACTAAACTCTTGACCTTAATGGCCTCAGGCTCTGAATCTGAATTGGAGGCATCTCATCCTTGGGATCAGATATGTCTAGTAAATCTCTAACTTTCCTGTTCTTGGTGTAGTTAGGAGGGCACAATGAGATTCCTGGTTCCCCGATGGCGGTGATTTTTTCCCCCAAGGAGTTCTTTTCTTTAGAGAGGCTAACATTTTTTCCTTTATTAAAGTCTACACAAAATTTCCCAAATATAAAGTCACTAATAATGAGAATCATTAAAAATGAAAGTTAAAAGGTTCTGGAGAACATTGTCAAGCAGCAATGGTTGCCACGCATCCCATGCCACTACTTCTATGTATGTCTTTGGTCTTTTATTGTTGTTGGAAATTAAAGTATGGAAACTCTGGAAACAAACCCTTCTCCTACCTCAGGGTCTTCACTTTGCTTTTCCTGTGTTGAAGGCTATCAGAGTCTGTTAGTTGCAAAGTTTTCTTAATTGTACTTGTAGAAGTTCTTCATTGCTGAGTTTAATCACTGAGTTCTTAGCTTCTTTTTCTCATATTTTGACAGTTTCCTAAGTGTCTGGAGCTCTCCCAGAGTTTGAAAGTCATTCTATGCTGAGGCATTTCCTCGACCCATATTCATTGTTTTGTGCCTAGAAACCAGTCCGAATGACCTGGGTCTCTTCTGACCTTGTCTGTACATGCTTGTGGTTTCCTATACCCTCTCACAGATAGCTGTTTCAAATATTCATAGGCCAACTTTCGTAGACATGAATGAAGCTTGTCTTCTATGCACCTCTACCTAAAATACTTTTAAAAATTGTGTATTTATTCATCAGGCGAGCCACTGCATGTAGAGGTCGAAGGACAGCTTACAGAAGTCAGTGGCTCCTGGAGATGGAACACAGGTTGTCAGGCTCAGCTACAAGTACCTTTGCCCACTGAGCCATCTCACCATCCTGCCTGGAACTGGTTGTTCCAGGAGTCTGTGGATCTTTATTCAATCCTTACAGGCTTATGAATAGTGCCTTCTACTTTTCGTGCCTGAAATTTGAGTTAGACTAGACAGAGGCAAGCTCCTTGTATCAGCCTTCAAGTGTCTAGCATACAGTTTAGAACACTTACATATGATTATTAAAAAAAGAGAAAGTCTTCAATCTTTTCTTTGATTGAAGTAGTTCCACTTAGTACCAAAGCTATTCCCATGAACAGAGAGGTGGATGGGAACAGCCCTCCCATCATGTCCTGGTCATACCTATTTTATTAATGATGGTAAGCTATCTTCCAGAGTTCTACCAGAACCATTCAAATAGTTCCCCATCCCTAAATGTTTCTACAGGAGAGAGGCTGGAACTGTCTCTAGTCTGCTTGTTGCTGATGTATTCCTTGTCAACACAATTTTGCTTTCACTTGTACTGTCTCCAAGGGCACTGGAGGACCTGACAAATAACACAGATTTAGAATCGTAAAATGACTAAGTCAGTCTTAGCACATTAAAGCAACTTAGAAGGAGTTTGATTGGGAAATGAAAACTGTAGATGAAGGGATCTGCAAGGACACGGATGACAATTGAAAGCAGATAAGGCTCTCCTGTAAGGTCCATCCAGGTAGTAAATTGCAGAGGGGTTGGTGCTTGCTGACAGTGTGGGACAGCTGCAGTCACATGCTGTGGATGCTTGGGTCTGATTTCTGGACGTGAATCTAATTCAAGCTCATGAATGGTCTTAAGCAATGCCAGAAGTGACCAAGCAGAGGAGCATGTGAAAAGAATGAAAGCTTGTTCTGGAACCACATTAGAGACTCCCTTCAGGATTCAAAGCCTGTGTCTAATTTACCTTATTCCTCAGGACACTTTTCATATCAGCGTGTCCTAGCATACCTGGGGTTTACAATTTTACGTCAGAAGTGACTTTTGGATGTCTCTATCTTTCCATTTTTGTACTAATTTCTCTTTTGTGTCATCTCCCACCTTTCCTCTTGAATTTCTGCTTCAGTTTATACTCTTTTGCTTTTGATCTCTCAATGAAGATGCACTCTGAGGAATACTTGCCAAGTAAATTCATGCTAGGTTGGACATGGCTAATAAGCACAAATATAAACATTTTAAGACACCATTTACATTTTAACGGAAGTTTATATTCAAGCTAAAGGAAGAAAAGTTCTCTTTGTAAAAGTACATAGCAAATATGCCAGAGGAAATAGACTTTTTAAGACGACCTGGTTAAAACTCAGAATTTCTTTTGTTTTCCAAGTATAATATAATCTAGATGGTAAATATAAGGAAGTCCCAAGTCAAAACAGGCTTTAGAAAAACATATTTCTCCTTCTGGTATGAAAAGCAACATGGGGCACAGTCCAGTTATGATATCATTGACATCATGGCCCTTCCTAATTTACGGCTAAAACACGGGAGACAACCACTTTGCTTTAGAAAAGAAATGCTTTAGAGTCGGAATCAGACAGATATAATTTAGGGTATGGTCTCTTCTACAGAGTAACAACCAGCCTCTTAACTTTATGTGGCGTTTCTTTCCAGTCATCCTGAGAATCTTGTTGAGTATGCAATGCATAGAGCCGGGAGCTTCTGGGCTAGGATGAGGAATATCAGGAAAGAAAAGCTAAATGAATCAAGAGTGTAAATACCTCACCACCTGGGACAGGATTTTACATCCTCAGCTCATCTCTTTAACATTAATGTGGGAATGTAGTAACTATTAAAGAGACTTAGAACCCTTTCTTTCATTGTAGACAATAAGGCAGTTTCATTAAATGTTAAATCCAATGGGTAAAGGCCTTAGAAATGCTGTTCTCTGAACTCATACAAGTATTGTAGTTCTTAACTCCTTTCTTAATTAGGTTTCTATTGTTGTGATGAAACACCATGACCAAAAATCAAGTTGGTGCTGTTCATCATCAAAGGAAGTCAAGGACAGGAACTCAAGTAGGGAAGGAACCTGGAAGCAGAACCTGATGCACAGGTCATGGAATAGTGCTGCTTACTGGCTTGCTCCTCATGACTGCTCAGCCTGCTTTATTATAGAAACCAGTCCAGGAGCCGCACCGCCTATGATGCACTGGTCCCTAACCCATCAATCACTAGTTAAGAAAATGCCCTTCAGTCTTGTTTACAGCCCAGCCTAATGGAGGCATTTTCTTAATTGAGATTCCCTTCTCCCATGTGACTTTAACTTGTGTCAAATTGACGTAAAACTACCCAGCACAACCCACACCAATTGTAGTGACCTTTGTTGGGCTCACATAAAACCTGTCCTATCAGTGGTTGATTAAGAGACAGGGAGGGAGGGACTGGAGAGATGGCTCAGTGGTTAAGAACACTGACTGTTCTTCCAGAGGACCTGAGTTTGATTCCCAGCGTCCATATAGCAGCTAACAACTGTCTGTAATTCTGAGATCTGACACCCTTACACAGTTATACATGCAGGCAAAACACTAACTCACATTAAAAAAAAAAAGAAGAAACAGGGAGGGACTCAGGGGCCTTACTTCTGAACTATTAGCTATTAGTTTTTAGGAGAGGTGAAATAAATGACTTTAGTTGGGTATTCAGTGTTGAGCCCACTCAAATGCAGCTGATAGTTCCAAATCCCTGGTCACACAGACAGCCCTGGTTAATCTTGGTGGGTCCCAAAACAGATGAGTAGACATGTGAGAGAGAGGGAAAGAAAGAGCAATGATGAGGTGGGAGGGTGAGATTGGGGACATGCATTGCATGCGTACACCAAATAATCTATGCATATCTATGTTTTCAAAGCATATCTCTTCAGTGTAGCCCTGTCAGTGTAGTGTTGTCTGTTCTGGAACTCACTCTGTAGACCAGACTAACCTCAAACTCAGAGATCCTCCTGCCTCTTCCTCCTGAGTGCTGGGATTAAAGGGATGCGCCAACACTGCCTGACCAAATTTTTATTGTTTAGTCAATAATAATGAAAAAAAATCCAAGGAAGCAATCAAACAAAAGTGACATTTACAAGCTTTTCTTGTCATCTTGTGAGTGAGGATGAATACAGAGACTCAGAGAACTCCACGAGAACCCTGTACATCTTCGTCTCTGGGCCCTGCTTGCGGTTTTTTGTTTTTGCTTCATTCTCACACAGCTTTCAGTCAAGTGTTAGTTAGGAGGACCACCAACATTTTATCTTTCATTTTACCAATCCCAATAGGAAGTGTCTCTTCTCTTTCATTCAGAGATTCTTCTACGAGGAGAGTATGTTGCTTTGTCCAAGTCCTATGACTAACTCTCACCCAGTCATTGAGTAGCAGCACACACTATTCTGGGGACTGTGCCCTGAAATAAGGACCAAATCACAGAACTCATGAGCTTAAGTTAAGGAGCTATGTCTTGAATCACACAAACCCACCCTTCTGCCACTGCATTTTCTCTTAAGCCCACTCAACAGCTTCATTCATTTCATCCAGTCTCCGGCACGTGACCTACATGCTAACAAAATCCTCCACAGCTGCTCAGGTCTACCAGTAACTTAATGTCTGCGCTCGCTCGTTATATTGTCACACCTAGGTTGTCTTCCTTGAGTGTTTTGTTTAAGCTAGCTGGTAGAGGATGGAGGGAAAGGGCGGGACTTTAATTTTGGGAATCGTTTATCTTTATTTGGAATGAGAATAAAGTCCCATGACCAGAACTTCTTTACTATGTGAGCCAGAGGCTTTGCAAATGTCTGCTCTGTTTGTGGTTGTCAGAGGTCAGATCAAAAGACTGTAGACAGTTCACTCCATTTAAACCCATCACCATTACGCAAACTACTCAGTGACAGTGCTCTGTGTAAAACTCGAGGCTGGTATGAGTTAGTGTGCACACATGTAATATTTTAGAATGTCCAGACAGCCTTGCTAGCCACATATGTGCAACCCCTCCACCCCATCTTTAACTGTTGGGCTTGTTTCATCTTTCCAGAAAATTCTCCCTGATACCACGAGGATGTAAACTCCCTAGGACTTTCATCTGTTTTGTTCCATCTTGTGTTTCCCTGCAACCCTGATTCTACTACTACCCCTTCCCCAAAATTGTTAACTAGATGATCATTTCTCCAGGGAAATACTGTGCATATTCCCCCCATAGCTCCAGTACCTAGCATAGCCGACATTCAGAAGGCTTTTAGTATTTGTGGAGAGACGTCCTCACAGAGCAAGAAACTAAATAATGTAGATGTCTCTTGGGTTTGGGAGATTTGGGGTCCAAATAGCACTTTGTTTTCCAGTCTGTAGAGCTCCTGTATCGCTGGGTGTTCGGGTAACGCTGAAGACTCCTTCCTGTGCAGTTAACCTGCATGCTGTATGCAAAGGCAGCCGGCTCTGGAGAGTGGGCCGTGCAGTTCTTAGGTCTCTGCCAGCCGCTTAGACTCTTTCACATGTCTGACCAGAGTCTCTCTCACACACTCTGACAGTAACTTAATCCCCATCCTGGGATTTCTCTGATCGTCTGCCCTGCGTACGTCTGTCCTCTGTCCCTTGCTGCCTGAGCTGCTCAGACTTCAGCAACCATGTGCGATTAAAGCGAAAGTGAGTTCATCCTCAGAGCATGTGCTTGGGCAGCCAAGTCCTCCAGGTTGGAATAAAATGACCCAATCCATTTGGTATTCACTGGAAAGTCACACAGGGACATGTCCATTCTGGGATGTCCCTCACAAGGGCCAGTTGCTGCTTCAGCTAGATTTACCTAAGGGCCTTGACTGTACTCTGAGTGGGAGGCACTAGAGGTCAGACTCCACTTTGCATCCCTCACACCACCCAGCCTTTTACTAGTCACTGGCTCAGACTCAGTGGGTTTCCACTGAATGTCCCATTCCGAACCCCATTTGTCTTCCTCCTAAATTGGAATCCTCACTTGGCTTGTAGCTACAATTTTGAAAGACTCAAAATAAAGCTCTGATAGGCAAAGGACAATTTCATGTCCAGGAGTAAAGAACTGGCACTAGCTAATGAGTTATATTCCAGTGTACAATGCCCTCTGATTGTCTATTATGTATTAGCTTTCTGAACTTGAAAGAGACAATTGTGTAATGTCTGCTCATTAATTGAGAATAATCTCAGTGACACAGTACAGCATACCAGTCACGCTTGTCATTCTCATACACAACAGCTTTCAGTTGTACTGCCCTTGCGAGGCAGCCTTTCTATCAGCTTGAAAAACAGTGCAGAGACTTACCTCAATATCAACAACTTCCCATTCTCAGAGCAAAAGACCCATTTAGATGAAGCACATTTGAGCTTCTGCTCCCTGGAGACTGATGATGCTTCAACAATTTCCATTATCCATCTGCCAAATGTTAGGTCATGGGACTGTTTCTTCCTACTAAATTTGGGGAATGTATCAGAGCAAAAAGAAAGAAAGAAAAAAGCTTGTATGACTCCATAAGTGAGCTAGAGACTAAAATAGAAGAAATTAATGTCAAGATCTATTTGAATGCAACTTACAGAAAGTCTAACTTCAATTGTTTTAGGAAAAATGTTTAATAGCTTATATAGTGGCAAAATTCTGGAATAGAATCTCTCCAGCATATCTAGATTCTGGTGCTCAAAAGTTCTTCAAGATTTGCTCCTCTGCATCCTACATCTCTAGAGGCCCTTCCATCTCCTGTGACTATGGAAACTTCAGATTGTGGCAGCTTTTATTTCCTAGCTCCCCTCTCGGTAGCAGCTTTAGTAGAAAACACAGCCAAAGCTGAATCTCACCAGGTCAGTTTGTGTCATGGTCCTCAATCTGAACCCACCATGATAGCCAGAAAGAATGCAGTTTGCTGATTGGCTAGGTCTGAGCTATTCCTGTCTCTGGAGTGGGAAGACACGATTGAATCTCACGCCAGAAATGTGTAAAGTAGGAGCGGAAGGTGCTGGTGATTCTCCAAGAGAATGCAGCTTCTGTGATTGTAAAGCCGAGGAGCAGATGCTGCACTAGTAAGAAAAAGCTCAGGTACTGATCTGGCTCTCAGCTTCAGGGATGCTTCTGCAGGCTGCTACTTTGTTTCATTATTTCTCCTAGAAGCCTTTCGATAATAAAGGTGACTCCTCACTGACTGTCACCCTTCTGTTGCATTCTCCCAGTGAATCTTTGTGGTTACTTTATCTGAGAGGAATGGTTAGTTCCTTTCCTAACAAGGAAAGGAGGTTCAGGGAGCTAAGTGACATTCCCAAAGCCACACAAGCTGAACTAAAAGTGAGGTCCCAGCCTAACTCCACAGCTCAAATTTATTCTCTTGTGTGTACTCCCCAAATTTGCTCATGCACAGGATTCTTTACCATATTTATTAAAAATACATATTTTCAGGCACTCATTCCTGGAGACTTCGATTCAGTAATCTGAGCTAACCTAGGGAATCTTCTTTGTTAGTGTACACAGTAGATCTTATCAGTGAACAAGATGGAAATGCCCAATACCCAACAGTTTCTCCCAGATTAAAGTTTTCAAAAGTGGTCACTGCCCAAACATAACCCTTGTTTCTTCTTTCCTTCTCCATGGAGAAAGTTGCTTTACGGGGGGCTGGAGAGATGGCTCAGCGGTTGAGAGCACAGTCTGTTCTTCTGGAGGACCCGGGTTCGATTCCCAGCACCCACATGGCAGCTAACAACTGTCTGTAGTTCCAGTTCCAGGCAAACACCAAGGCAAATAGATAAATAAATAAAAAAAAAGTTAAAAAAAAAAGAAAGTTGCTTTACTTCAAAATATGCTTAGTCTATTCTCCAGGACACTGCTCAAACTTTGTGTCTAAAATAAAATGGGTTGGCTTTGGGGCTAAGAGAGCTTGTGGCACAATCGTGAGGACAAGAGTTTGGATCCCAATACCTGTGTAACAAGTGGGGCATCCCAAGCACACCTGCAACCTGTTCCTGAGAGAGAGAGGAGTGAGGAGGATTGCTGGGGCCTGCTGGCTTTCGGCTTGTTTGAGAAAAAGAGTACACCAAGTTCAGGGAGAGACTCTACTCCAAAGGGACAGGTGGAGAGTGATAGAGGAGGGTACCCAACATGCCTCTGAGAAGTGTGTGCTCCCATGTGCACAGTTGCACACCTACTCACGCAGACATGTAAAAATGCACAAACAAATAATAAAAACTTTAAAAAATGGAAGATACATAACTTTACTAACAATTTACTATCTAAATCAACACTAGCATTTCTTATTCAGCCTGGAACCACAGATGGCACATTAGGTGTCTTGAGCAAAGTGTCTCATGTAAGATAGGGTTAGTGATTATTTTATCTCTTCACTAGCCTCAGGGCTTTATTTGTACCAAAGTGCAAGTATGAATTGTATTATTAGCTTGCCGACCACCATCAACAAACATAAGAGCCTTATATCACACAACTTGTTTATATAGGAGCAAAGGAGGGTAGCTACCTAAATCTCCCGCCCCCCGCCCCGTGTGTGTGAAATTAGTATAGCTTTGGTTCTGAATCTGACAAGAAAAAATGATGTATAAATTCCACTTAAGGGACAGGAGAGATGGCTCAGAGATTAAGAACATTGATTGCTCTTCCAGAGGTTCTGAGTTCAATTCCCAGCAACCACATGGTGGTTCACAACCATCTATAGTAGGATCTGATGCCTTCTTCTGGCATGCAGGCAAACATGCACACCGAATACTGTATACATTAAAAATCCTACTTAAGAGTGTACACTAAGACAGTCCTAAGTAAAATACTAGGTACTGTAAACCGGACAAAAACCTATAACTAGGGAGGTCATAGACCCAGGGGAGAAACAACTTCTTTTTTCCCCCTTCAGCAAACTTTATTTGAAGTATCTTATTACAGTGGTAGAAATCTTATAGGCCACAAAGATGTAGAGAAAGATATGATGCAGAGTATTGAGAAGTCAATAACAGACAATGAAGTACATTAAGCCATCAACACACTGCTTTTAGTTTGATAGTCTCTTCTCTTTTGAAGATCGACCATGTATGGTTCTTATTTTTGTCTTTATTATTTAAAATCTGATACACTTTATCTTCTTTTTGGAAAATTTAAGGTTGGTAACTACTTTTTGCATATATTGGTTACTTGTTTCTCAAGCTAGTAACATAATTTCGGGTTGAAGAAACAGTTATAAACAATTGCATATCTGGCCTTTACAACTGGGCATATTGTATTAATTCTGAAAAATCCAGGTTTCATATATTGTGCTTCAGTTCAAGTAGAAAGACACAACTAAGAAATAGCATGTTTCCTTTGTTTGCTAAGTACTGATAACAAAAAAAGTTAGATTCTCTAGTGGTCTCTAGTTTAGGTAATACTTAAATGCTTGTGTATTTTTTATTTTATTTTACATCTAATTAATGTGTCTTTTATTTATTTTTTATTATGAATAAAGTAATATTTTTTATTCCATGTATATCCTTGTTCAAGGTCCCTTTCCCCTCCCACCCCTTCCAATCACTCTCTCCTCTCCACATCTCTTTATTTCCTCCCCAGCAAGGGCAGGAAGTCCCAAGGTCCCAATATGGCTTAGTTCAACATCCATCACTCCTGTCAGATCCAGTTTTCTCCCCCCAACATCAAGACTGGGTCAGGTATTCCTCTGGAGGGAGTGGGATCCAAGGTGCCAGTCCAAGGTGTTTCAGATCCCAAGCTGGTTGTGGTTTGCAGCTTGGACATGCTTTGCTTTTTGCTTTGTTGTTTAGAGTCCACTAATGAGTGAGAACATCCCCTACTTAACTTTCTGGGTTTGTGGTACCTCGCTCAGAAGGATATTCTCCAAATCCATCCATTTGCCTGCAAATTTTAGGATATCATTTGTTCTTACTGCTGAGTAGTACTCCATTGTGTATATGTACCACAGTTTCTTAATCCATTCTTCAGTTGAGGGTCATCTAGGTTGTTTCCAGGTTCTTGCTATTATGAATAATGCTGCTATGAACATAGTTGAGCTAATGCCTTTGGAGTGCTAATATGCTTCTTTAGGGTATACACCAGAAGTGGTATTGCTGGATCCTTGGGGAGAGTGATTCCCAGTTTTCTGAGAAACATCCATACTGCATTCCAGACTGGCTGAACTAGCTTACACTCCCACCAACAAAGGTGGAGTGTTCCCCTTGCTCCGCAACCACTCCAGCATAGGCTGTCATCTGTGTCTTTTATCTTAGCCAATCTGAAAGGTGTAAGGTGGTATCTCAAAGTTGCTTTGATTTGCATTTCTCTGATGGCTAAAGATGTTGAACATTTTTCAAGTGCCTTTCAGCCATTTGTAATTTTTCTGCTGAGAACTCCCTTTTTAGTTCTGAACCCCATTTTTGGATTGGGTTATTCAAAGTTTTGGACTCTAGTTTCTTGAGTTCTCTATATATTTTAGAGATCAGTCCTCTATCACTTGTAGGGTTGGTGAAAAGCTTTTCCCATTCTGTAGGCTGTTGTTTTGTCCTATTGACTGTGTCCTTGGCTTTACAGAAGCTTCTCACTTTCAAGAGGTCTCAATTATTGATTATTGTTCTTAGTGTCTGTGCCACTGGTGTTATATTTAGGAAGTGGTCACCTGTGCCAATTCATTGGAGGGTATTTCCCACTTTCTTTTCTATCAAGTTCAGTGTGGGTGGGTTTGTGTTAAGTCTTTGATCCACTTGAATTTGAGTTTTGTGCAGGGTGACAGGCTTGGATCTATTTGCATTTTTCTACATACTACCATCCAGCTATGCCAACACCATTTGTTATAGATACTATCATTTTTCCATTAAATATTTTGGGCCTCTTTGTTGAAGATCAGGTTTTCATAGGTTTTTGGGTTAATGTCTAGATCCTCAATTTGATTCCATTGATCCACAAGTCTGTTTTTTTGCCAGTACCAGGCTGTTTTTTTTTTTTTAATAAAACTTATTTATTATTTATTTATTTATTTGCCTTGATGTTTGCCTGGAACTGGAACTACGACAGTTGTTAGCTGCCATGTGGGTGCTGGGAATCGAACCCGGGTCCTCTGGAAGAGCAGATGGTGCTCTTAACCGCTGAGCCATCTCTCCAGCCCCAGTACCAGGCTGTTTTTATTACTGTAGCTCTATAGTATAATTTGAAGTCAGGAATGGTGATGCCTGTTGTAGAAGATTTCCAGCCCCATTTGGGCCAGAGGTTTGGACCTTGCCCGGGGCAGCGGCAGGCAGCTTTTTTCCCCCCAAGAAAATGAATCTGACACTTATATTAATTTCATACTGTTTGGCCTATGTCTCAAGCACATTACTAGCTAGCTCTTTCATCTTAATTCAACCCATTTTTAGTGTTTTATCTGCCATGTGGCCTGGCCGGTGGCTCATCTGGATTCCTTACATGTTTCTTCCTTTGGGGTCAAAGGAAGACTGGCTAACTCCACCCTCCTTCTGCCTGTCTCTTCCTCTGATTCTCCACCCACTTCTACGGTGCTCCACATAGGCCAAAACAGCTCCTTTATGTACAGCATACAGAGAACATTTCCACTACAGATGCCTCCTGAGGTTCTTTTGTTGAGCAAAATTGTTTTGGCAATCCTGGCTTTCTTGTTATTCCAAATGAAATTGAATATTGTTCTGTAAAAATTTGTGTTGGAATTTTGATGGGAATTGCTTTGAATCTGTAGATTGCTTTTGGTAAGATTGCCATTTTTACTATGTTGATTCTACCTATCCAGGAACATGGCAGATCTTTCCATTTTCTGATATCCTCTTTAATTTCTTTCTTCAGTGATTTAAAGTTTTTGTCAAACAGATCTTATATTTCTTTGGTTATAGTTACTCTAAGGTATTTAATGCTATTTGCAACTATTATAAAAGGTGCTTTTCCCCTTATTTGTTTTATAGCCTTTTTGTCTTTAATGTATAGGAAAGCTACTAATTTCTTTGAATTAATCTTGCATCCTCCTACATTGCTGTAGGTGTTTATCAGCTGTAGAAGTCCCCTGGTAGAATGTTGTGGGTCACTTATGAATACAATCATATCATCTGCAAATAGAAATAGTTTCACTTATTCTTTTCCAATTTGTATCCCCTTAATCTCCTTTTGTTTTCTTATTGCTTTAGCTAAACTTCGAGAACTATATTGAATAGATAAGAGAGAGAGGACATCCTTGTCTAGTTCCTGATTTTAGTGGGATTGCTTTGAGTTTTTTTCCATTAAGTTTGATGTTGGCTGTCGGCTTCTTGTAATTCGTCTTTATTATATTTAGATATTTTTTCTGTATTCCTGATCTCTCCAGGGCTTTTATCATAAAGGAGTGTTGGATTTTGTCAAAGACTTCTTCCGTGTCTAAGAATATGATCATGTAGCTTTTTTTTTCCTTCAGTTTGTTTATATGATGGATGACACTTATGGTTTTTTTGTATGTTAAACCAACCATCCCCACATTTCTGGGATGAAGCCTATGTGATCATGGTAATCATGATAGTTTTTATATATTGTTGTATACGGTTTGCCAAAATTTTGTTGAGAATTTTAGCATCAATATTCATGAGGGAAATTGGTCTGTAATTCTTCTTTGTTGTGTCTTTGAGTGGCTTGGGTATTAGGGTAATTGTGGCCTCATAAAAGGAATTTGGTAATATTCCTTCAGTTTCTACTGTGTGAAATAATTTGAGGAGTAATGGTAGTAATTCTTCTTTGAATGTCTGGTAGAATTCTGCACTGAAACCATCTGGACCAGGGCTTTTATTTTTGGGGAGGCTTTTAATGACAGCTTCAATTTCCTTAAGGGTTATAGGCCTGTTTAGGTAATTAATCTGATCTTCATTTAATTTTGGTAGATAGTACCTTTCCAGAAAGCTGTCCATTTCTTTGAGGTTTTCCATTTTTGTGGAATACAGATTTTCAAAGTATGATCTGATAATTCTCTGGATTTCCTGGGGGTCTGCTGTTATGTCCCCCTTTTCATTTCTGATTTTGTTGATTTGAACACTCTCTGTTTTTTGGTTAGTTTGGATAAGGGATTATCTATCTTATTGACTTTCTCAAAGAACCATATCTTTAATTCATTGATTCTTTGTATTGTTTTTTTTGTTTCAATTGTATTGTTTTCAGCTCTAAGTTTGATTATTTGCTGACGTCTACTCCTTCTAGGTGAGTTTGCTTCTAATTGTTCTAAGGTTTCAGCTGAGCTGTTAGTTCTCTAGTGTGGGATTTCTCTAGGTTTTTCATATGGGCATCTAGTACTATGAATTTTCCTCTTAAGACTGCTTTCATTGTGTCCCACAAGTTTGTGTACATTGTGGATTCATTTTCATTAAATTCTAGGAAGACTTTGATTTCTTTCTTAATTTCTTCCTGACCCAGTGGTGGTTCAGCTGAGTAATGTTTAGTTTCCATGAGTTGATAGGCTTTCTGTGATTTCTGATGTTGTTGAATTCTAACTTTAGGCTCTGGTGGTCAGATATGTTATAAGGGATTATTTCCATTTTTTTAAATATCTGTTGATATTTGCTTTATAGCCAATTATGTGGTCAATTTTAGAGAAAATTCCATGTAGTGCTGAGAAATATGTATATTCCTTTGCATTTGGGTGGAAGCTTCTGTAAATATCTATTAAATCCATTTGCATCACAACCTCTATTAGACTCCTTATTTCTCTGTTGAGTCTCTGTCTGGTTGACCTATCCAGGGGTGAAAGTGGGGTATTGAAGTCTCCCACTATTAGGGTGTGAGAATTGATGTGGGATTTGAGCTTTAGCAGTGTTTCTTTTACATAGATAGATACCCTTATATTAGGGGCATAAATATTCAGGATTGAAATCTCCACTTGACCAATTTGTCCTGTGATAAATAAGTAATGTCCATCTAGGTCCCTTTTAATTGATTTTAGTTTAAAGTCTATTTTGTTAGATATTAGCATGTCAACCCCAGCTGTTTCTTAGGGCCATTTGATTGGAAAATCTTTTCCCAACCCTTTACTCTGAGTCTTGTTGTCTTTGTGGTTGAGGTGTGTTTCTTGTATGCAGCAGAAAGATGGCTTCTGTTTTTGTATCCATCTTGTTTGTGTGTGTCTTTTTATAGGTGAGTTGAGTCCATTGATATTAAGGGATATTAGTGACCACCGATTGATGTTTCTTGCTATTTTTTTGGTAGCTTGTATGTATTTCCTTTCTCTGGGCTTTTCTTCTGTGGGATTATTGAATATTTTTGATTTCATGGGATCTTTAGGTTGGAGTTTTCCCTCTAATGCTTTCTGGAGGACCATATTGGTAGATAGGTATTGTTTCAGTCTGACTTTGTCATGAAATATCTTGTTTACTCCATCTATGGTGATTGATAATTTTGTAGGGTATAGTAGTCTAGGTTGACAGCCATGCTCTTTTAGTGTCGGTATAACTTCTGACCAAGCCCTTCTTGCTTTTATCATTTCTATTCAACATCAAGAGTTATTCTGATGGGTCTGCCTCTGTAGGTAAGTTGGCCCCTTTTTTTGCAGCTCTTAAAATTTTTTCTTTGTTCTGTATGTTTTGTGGCTTGATTATTATGTGGCGAGTGGACTTTTTTGGGGGTCATATCTATTTGGTGTTCTGTAAGCTTCTTGTATCTTTATAGGCATTTTCTTCTTTAAGTTAGGAAAGTTTTCTTCTATGATTTTATTGAATATATTATCTGTGCCTTTGAGCTGGTATTCTTCTCATTCTTCTATTCCTATTATTCTCAGGTTAGATCTTTTCATGGTGCCCTAGATTTCCTGAACATTTTGTGTTATGGCTCTTTTGGTTTTAGAATTTTCTTTGACTGATTTATCTATTTTTGCTATTGAGTCTTCCACTCCAGAGATTCTCTCTTCCATCTCTTGGATTCTGTTGGTTATGCTTGTATCTGTAGTTCAAGCTCTTTTCTTCAAATTTTCTATTTCCACCTTTGCCTCATTTTGTGCCTTTTTGTTGCTTCCATTTCAGTTTTTAGTTCCTGGAATCTTTCTTTCATTTTTTGGTTTACCTTTCTTGATTTTCTTTTAAGGATTTGTTCATCTCTTCCAATTTTTTTTGTTTGTATTTTCTTCTATTTCTTTAAGGGATTTTTTTTTTATTTCTTCTTTGAAGGCTTCAGTAATCTTCATAAAGGTGTTTTTGGTGTTGTTTCCTTCTGTTTCCTCTTCATTGCTCTGTTCAGGTCTTGTAGTTGTAGAACCACCAGTTTCTCCTGGTGTTGCTTTGTTGTTCTTTATATTGGTATTTTTAACACTGGCATATGCCATGGCTTCAGTGGTTCACGATTAGTCAGCTCCTAGTCAGTTGTGGCAAGAGGACTTGTGTGTCTCCTGTCTCCTCTGAGCAAGGGGTCTGCTCGATGTCTGACTCTGCTCTGGACAGGAGTCTGAATTTGAAAACCTCAGTCCTTTTCTGATGACACAGTTCACCCTGGAGGTGGGGCCTGGCTGTGAAAGGTCCCCTCTTTAAGGTGTGGCTAGAGGAGCCCCTTGCAGCCAAACCTTAGCTCCTGACTGCTAGGGAGAGTCTGAGATCAGACTGTAGGGATTGACCCCAGTCCCAGAGAGGGACTATCCAGATGGGTGGACCAGGTAACGGAATCTAAAGAAACAACTTCTATTATTTTGCTGACTAGATTTGATTTGTTAGTTAAGCTGTGTACTGAAAAGTATAGATATAATATTCAAATGAATAGGGCCCATGAGATGTTATTGATCATGAGTTACCATACTTTTCTCTTGCTATTGATCTGGAAAATTAATTGTAAGGCCCTTTGTTGCCCTTTAATGAAATCACTGGCAGATGCCATTGATTTTTCTGGCTGCATTAACCATGAAAAGCCATTCTAGTCTATGAATTAAAACATCTAGCTTAAAAAATATATCTGGTTCCAAGTAATAGTCAAAATTTCCAACCTCACAGTGCTGGCTAGTCTTACATCAACTTTATATAAGTTACAGTCATCTGAAAGGAAGGAACCTCAGTTGAGAAAATGCCTCCAGCTGTAGGACATTCTCTGAATTAGTAATTGATGAGGGAGACCCAGCCCAGGGGAGGGCCCAGCACATTATTGATGGTGCCATCCCTAGACTGCTGGCCCTGGGTTCTAGATGAAATCAGGCTGAGAAAGCCACAGGGAGCAAGCCAATAAGTAACACCCCTCCATGACTTCTGAATCAGTTCCTGCCTCCAGGTTCTTGCCCTGTTTGAGTTCCCATCTGGACTTTCTTCAATGATAAACAGTACTATAGAAGTATAACCCTAATAAACTGTTTCTTCCCAACGTTTCTTTGGTCATGGCATTTCATCGCAGCAATAATAATGCTAAGTCATTCACAAGCTTGGGGCTTTGTTTGGCCAAGCTGAGCCTGTAGCAGATGGAGAAGTGTAATGGGAATGAGGTTGTCTCACCCACTTTTCCTAACTGGGCCCTTTTCACCACCTCTTCACAGTGTGACCTCTGATTCCTTTAGAGAAGGTTCAAGCTTGGAATGGGAGAAAAACAATGCGAAGGTTCTGTTTGTCCAGCACTGTTACCAAAGGCTATCAAAACATTTTATGCTGAAGAAATTTTGAAGCTAAATTGTTCTAGCATTGAACTCTTTTGTAAGCTTTTTTGTTTTTGACATTTCTTTCTTTTTTTTAAATTAGGAATTTGTTTTTCTCTTTTTAATATTTATTTTTATTTTATGTGAATTGGTATTTTGCCTGCATGTATAACTGTGTAAAAGTATCAGATCTTGTAATTACAGACAGTTGTTAGCTGCCATGTGGATGCTGGGAATCAAACTCAGGTCCTCTGAAGAACAGTGAGTGCTCTTAACTGCTAAACCATCTCTCCAGCCTGTTTTTGACATTTCTATTCCATTTCTGAGATTCTTTCACCTACTATTTCATTCAGAGCAGAATAATTTTTTCCTTTCTGGTCACTTGGGGTCTACCTTTAGAAATCAGTATTTCATGTATATTTATAGTTTTGTTTTGTTTTTCTTCCAGAAGTAAGTTCCCTTAGCTAGATCTAAGATAACTCCACAGTGGCAAATATTCTACTATGGCCCTCAAAGTGGCCTTTGAGAAAGTCTCTTCCTACTTAATGCAGATACATTTTGAGTATGTGGGATTTCCCAAGTAGCTTTCTACAGCCTGGGAAGTGAGGGCTATGATATTGAATGCCATGTTTTAAAGAAGATGTCAATGTTTGTTGTAGAAGTGTCTTGGTCACTTTTCTCCTGTGATAAAATCCCTAGCCAAAGCAACTTGAAGAAGGGTTTGTTTTGTCTCATAATTTGAGGTAATTTCCATTACAGTAGGGAAGTTAAGGAAGGAGAAACTTGAAGAAACTGGTCACATTGTAGTAAAATAAATACAGAGAGCACGGGATGCGTTTATGTACTCTGTGTGGCTCACTTTCTCCACTATGCTGTGCAAGATCTAACCAGGGAATGGTGTACTCCACTATTAAGTAAAGTATTCCCACATCAATTAATGTAATAAAGATAACCCCTCTAGTTGTGCGCAAATTACATCTTCCTTTTTTTCTTCTTCTAGATTTTGTCAAATTGACTAACTGCCCATCACAAGGAGACACTCAGCCTTCCTTTAAAGCTACAAAAATTAGGACAGAGTAGAAGAGTGCAAGGATTGGAAAAATAAATCAATGGAACAGAGATGAAGCCCAGAAGCAAACTCATATATATTTGTGTTATAAAGTTAGAATTACATGTCAGTGGGAAAATAACAAACTGTTAAACATAGTGCTAGGAAAGTTGGGGTTTTTTTGAACTTTTTTTTTATTGATTCTTTGGAAATTTTACATCATGTACCCTAATTCCTTTTACCTCGAAGATCCTCCATACCTTCCAGTCACCCTTGTACCATCTCCTTCAAAATAAAATATTAATTTAAAAGCAAAATAAAATATTAATTTAAATTTGCTCTTCCTTTTTTTCAGCCTCCCAGCACCTCTTCATTTATCTTACCTGCATTGGGAATTGCTGTGTACCATGCAGTATATGCTTTTATACACTGTATATATAGTATGCCCAAACAGCTTTACTTGTAAATGTTTATTGTGTAATAAATTGTTGGTTTGGTTCAAGGCCTCTGGCTTCTGACACACCATCAATGCTGGACCCTCACTGAAATTTCTGACATCCTGCTGTTGACTCAAATCATAGAGTTCCTACACCTATGGTTTTGCAGCGGTAGGAACTCCACATTCTAGGACATTATAGGTGGGGCAGATGTTGGGTATCCCAACTCAAAGCCCTGGATGTATGTCTGGGTGAAAGCTAAGTTGGTTAGTCTGGGCAAAAATTGTTTGTTCTTAAAATGTTTATATCCTGATATCACAGGTAGACTAAAAGTTCTACAAATGAAAGAGAAAAGCTAAGAATACAAGGAAAATATATCATGAGGAATGTAAATAGAACATATGTGGTATGAGAAAAACTAGGAAGTCATGGGGATGGGAGGATCCAAAGTGGCAAGACTGGGATAGAAGGACCAAAAGAAACAAATAAGTATGAAAATGTCATAATAAAGATCACTATTTTGTATATTTAATTTAATTAATAAGGAAATTCAACAGAAACTAATTGAGTTTGAAACACCAAAATAAAACCTATTACTTTGTATTGTAGTTAAATACATTTAATTTTTTTAAATACAAATTTAAATTAGACACAAACATCTTGGGCCATTAAAATATTTCTTAAACCATATACCAAAAAAGTTAAACAGTAAATAACAAAAAAGATTAAGGTTGTATTACATTAGGCTAGGCTTGGTGGTACATACCTTTAATCCGAGCACTCAGAAGGCAGAGGCAGGCAGATCTCTGAGTTCGAGTACAGCCTGGTCTACAGAATGAGTTCTAGGTTAGCCAGGACAACACAGAGAAACTCTGTCTTACAGAGAAAAAAAAAAAAAAAAACAAAGACTGTGTTACATAAAGTTTTATTTGTTTGTTTTGTTTTTCACTTTTAGCAGTAATAAAAAGTATAAGTAGAGTTGGGAAGATGTCTTGGTAAATAAACTGTTTGACCTGCAAACAGAAGAATCTGAGTTCCAATTGGAACCGAGGTACAAAAATTGGGCATGGTGGTGTGCTGTGGGATGGTCTTTCTGTATACTGTAAATATGTGTTGCTACCACTGGTTAATAAAGAAGCTTCTTTGGCCTATGGTAAGACAGGATATAACCAGGTGGGGAAATGCAAGAGAGATACGGGGAGAAGAAAGGCAGAGTCAGTGGAGATGCTGAGAGCTGCTGGGGGAGCAAGATATAACAGAACACAGGTAAAGCCATGATACCTGATAATGCATAGATGAATAGAAATGGGTTAATCTAAGATGAATGAGCTAGTTAGAAATATGCCTGAGCCATAGACCAAACAGTTTATAATTATTTTAAACCTCTGTGTGTTTTTTTGGGACCACGTGGCTGCGGGACACAGGAAAACTTCCAGCTATGGTGGTGCATGCTGGTAATATCATGACCGGGTGACTTATAGAAGGAAGAGTTTCTCCTGGCTTAAAGTTCCAGAGGGATGAGTCCATCATGGTGAAGGCATGGTAGCAGGCAGGCACAGTGGCAGAGGTAAACAGAGAGAGAACTGGAAGTGATATGAGGCTTTAATACCCAAACCTGCCCTTACTGATGCACTTCCTCCAACAAGGCTATACCACCAAAACTGCCCTAAACTGTGCTACCACCTGGAAATCAAGTGTTCAAATGCTCAAGACTATTGTGGACATTTCTCTTTTAAGCCACCACAGCTGTCTACCAAAGTTTTTTCTAATCTGGCCAGTTAGGTAACAGAGACTTCTGGATACATGTGTATATGTAAGGATTTGAAAAAAAAAAATCTTCATAGTAGGACTACTGCCATCAGTCAAAGGGAAGGGCAATGAGATCAGGGAGATGTCTGCCCAAGAAGTCTCAGTTCCATTTGCAATGTTTAATTAAATCCTGAAGAAAGTATCTATATATCATTTATCTTGGAGAAATGACTGATTGTGGTTCTGGGCAATTAGTGCAAATAATGAGAGTTGCTGTTACAAAATATCCAAGATCATAAGTTTATTAAGTAAAAGGGTCTGTTTTGGTTCATGGTTTCAGTTCACAGTTATCTGTCCCCGTGGCTCTGTGTTCATGCCAGCATAGAAGATCTGGTGAGATGGTACAGCAGAAAAGAACAGTTCATCTCACAGCTATCAGGAAGCAAGGAGAGACAGAGAGAGGGACAGGGTTCCAATATCCCTTCAAGGCCATGCCAGTGAAAACCTAACTTCCTTCATGAGGTTCAGAGTCTTAAAATACCCAATAGCATAACGGGCTGTGAACCAAGCTATTAGTGCACCGGCTTAACATTATTTTTTGTGTATGATGTTTGGCTTGCATGTATATCTGCACCACATGCATGCTTCGTGTCCACAGAGACCAGAAGAGGGCATAGATCCTCTGCTACTGGAATTGTGAGCAGATGGAACTTTACTGGGGATGGAACTTTGGTTCTCTGTAAAGAGCAACAAGTGCTCTTAACTGCTAAGCCTTTTCTCTCTCCAGCCCCAACACAGGGACTTTGGGGGCACATTTCAAATACAAACAAAATTAATGAGCTTTGGGCAACCAGCTTGGCTAGAAGCTCTCTACAACTTTTTAGAGTCATGTCGGATGAAACAGAAACTACTTTGAAGGAGCTCCGGTGAGTCAATGTGAGACAATCTGTGCCTCAAAAGAACAAAAATACAATGTACCATACCCCATTATATACTTGAGAGAGTAAGCTTGTATAAATACAAAGAGGATCAGCCAAAACATTCGGCTCCAGATACCTAACAGCTTTTTGCTGGAGCTTGATAGGATGATACATTCTTTATTCTGGAAGTAAATAATGAATGAGAAAACACTTATTTTTTGTCATATATGCTTCAGAATAACCAAATAGCTGTTGTGTAGGTCCTGTCTATATAAAAGAATTGCAATTGATAAATTAGAAGAAATGATGGAATGCTTGAAATTCCTAAGTTTCAACTTGTATTGAAGTAATTGATTGATAATAATTGACAGGCAATGTTCATTAAAGAGTCTAAAGCTATTAGCTGTAGTGGCAGTGGAGACCATCATAATGAAAGGGTTAGGGTTAGGGTTAGGGTTAGGGTCAAGGTTACCTACTCTCACATATACCCCATCTTAGCCTCCTTAAAAGTGGAACATCCTGAATATATTGTGCCTCTTGGCATGACATATCAGGAATTATCTCTTGTGATATTTTCTTGGCTAAACTTGCTTGTTTAAAGGTTTTTGGACTTGCAGTTATATTACATGAAATTTGAGGGATAAAAGAATGAACTAGAGCAAAAATGCAGTCAACTAAATCCAAATACGAGGCGTTCTCTAGGAAATATGACCCCATTCTCCACTCTTCACCTATTATACAGTAACCAAAATGACACTAGAGAAAATGGGGGCTCATGCTACAGTCTAAAATAGACAGACAAAGGTGACAATAATTAATAATTAAATGCTATGTTAGAATCTTGTTTAGGTCTCTGATTTGAGTAAATCAACAATAAATGTCATATTTAGTGAAATCAAGGAACTGTACAAAGGGATTGGTGTTAAGGAAGTTACTGTTATTTTCGTTAAGTTCTTCACCATCAAGCTCAGGACACAGTAGAGTATAACATGAAATGCCTTAGAACTTTTAAGTTAGCATGCAACAAAATGGGCTTTGCTGACATACATATGTAGTATATTTTGTGCTTCATTGCTTCCTGTGCCATCCCTTGGCCTCTTCTCTCTCTTGCTGGTCCCTTTCTCCTTTCATTGGCTTTCATGACATGCTTGTACCATGATCTTCTGTCTACCTTGTTGAGGCAGGGTTCAGGTTGGCTGGGCGGTTCTCTCTCCACCCCCACGTTGCCATATGGGTGAGGTGGAATTGCATTAAGGTTTTTCGGAGTTCTAGGGATTAAAGTCATGTCGTCAGGCTTGTGTGGCAAGAGCTGTTGCATGCAGAGCCATCTCACTAGTTTCCTCCTCCTTCAGACGTACTGCTCCACTTTCCCAGTCCTGCTTCTGTTGTACAATACCTTTGCACAGTCTTCTGTTCTCTTTTCCAGATGATTCACCCAGTGGTCCATTGCCCAAGTTGGTGTTGATCAGTGATCTGTGTGGCTGTTGGCTGTCATTACATGTGGGCACTGTATCTCTGGATTCAACTAAAGACTAAAAATATTTTCTAAAGGATTTTCTTCACTAGTTCGGAGAGATGGTTCAGCAGTTAAAAGCGAAGCACTGGTTATTCTTCTGGAGGACCTGAGTTCTATTCCCAGCACCTACATGATGGCTCCAAACTGTCTGTAATTCCAGTTCCAGAGGATCCAAAGCCTTCTTTTGTCCTCCATAGGCACCAGGCATGAATGTTGTATACAGACATACATGCAGGCAAAATACTCATACTGTTAAAATAAAAATAAATACATCTTTATAAGAAGAAATTGCCTGTACTAAGTAGGTAAGACTTTTTCCTTTGTTACTATTTTCTTAGCAATACATGTAACAACTTTGTGTGGTAATGACATTGCATTGGGTGTTAAAGAAATCTAGAGATGACTTAAATTGAATGGGAGGACTGTGTAGGCTATATGCAAACATTGTCATTTTACGTAAGAATCTGAAGCATTGGTGGATTTTGGTAACTGGGGGGCAGGTGTTGGAATTTTGGAATTTATTCACTATCAACAAATGATTGAGAGGAGTTACTTTACCTGCTTGTCAGCGAGCAGAGTTCTGGACAGAGCGCTTAGATCACTACTGAGTGTTTGGAGGGAAACCAGACTGGAGGAAGTGCTCCTTAGATGCCAGAGGCTCTTGAAAAAAGAATCCTATTCATGAGGGAAGCACAGGACTTTTTTTTTTTCTGTTAGTGTGTCCAATCAGGGCCCAATCAGGTTGTTGTGGCTTGGGGGAATTTTGGATTGCCTAACTCTAAAGCATCTGGGAGACATAGGCACAAAGCCACTTAGCTTGTTATCTCTTGAAAAGGCTGGGCAGGAAATATTTTGTATTCCAGCCTGATCTCTGACACTGTCAGTCCCCAAAGTTTTCTTTCCCTGACATGAGAAAGACTGCCAGAGGAGTTGCTGGGCCTGGCCCAGAGGTGCTAATAGCTCCTATCTGCTTCCTGAGCTCTTATCAAGAACTGCTGTTTGCACAAATCCAGTTATAAGAGCATTTGCTGGAAGTTTCCTTGGGCCAGGCTTAATCAGCACATTTAGTGGTGGCCATTGCGATGCTTGTAGCCTAGGGACACTGCTGAGCCCAGGTCCACTCTCTCCCAGACGTTGGCCTCTGATCATTTAGATATGAGGAGGGCCTTGAGAGCTGTGTATTTTCTCTGGTTATTTACCAGAGGGAAAAGGTTGAAGGCTGGCCTCAGATACAGTAAGAAAGGCAGCAAGTGTTATGGGAGTCTAAAAAGGAAACTTTGGCTCTGGAGGGGTTGGGGAGAGAGTCTCATAGAGGTGAACTAGTTGAAACTAAGTTCTAAAGAATTAAATGTAGTTTAGATAGGCAGATGTGTGTAAATACCCTGCTGGCATGCTAAATGGGTGAGCAATAGACCTGGAGGTGAGACTGTGGGATTATGTCTGAAAAATTACAAATCATCTAAACCAAAGACAGCAACTGTGAATAATGAATAGACACAGCCACAGTTCCAGGGACGGTGGGTGAACACTGAAGCCTAGGGCTGGGGACAGGAGAGACTATGAGACTGCTGAGGAAATAGGTCTATGTCGGTGAACCGGAAGTGGTGAGCTTGCTGATGGACGTTCTTAAGGCTGAATGGATACTGCACTTTTTATTTTAAAGGCCTTGTTTTCATATCCAGTCATCTTTTCAAAGCAAGTCGGGTTGATTGAATGGTACCTCAGCAGAGTATGATGACCTGCCCCATCTTTCAAATCTAGTTTTACTTTCTGCAATTAAGTTACCCATGGATGGGGCTGGAGAGATGGCTCAGCGGTTAAGAGCACCGTCTGCTCTTCCAGAGGACCCGGGTTCGATTCCCAGCACCCACGTGGCAGCTAACAACTGTCTGTAGTTCCAGTTCCAGGCAAATAAACAAATAAAAGTGTTAAAAAAATTTAAAAAAAAAGTTACCCATGGAAACTATGTTTCTAAAATATTAAGTGGAAATTTTCAAAAATAAAGAATTCGTAAGTTTTAAATTGTTTACTGTCATTTTTTGGTTACCATTGCTGTGATAAAACACATAACAAAAATCCATTTGGGGAGAAGAAGGTTTATTTGGCTAAGGCTTCCACGTTACTGCTCCTAGTCAGAGGAAGTCATGACAGGAACACAAACCTGGAGGCAGGAGCTGATGCAGCACCCATCGAAGGGTGCTGTTCACTGGCTTGCCCCTCATGGCTTTCTTAGCCTGTGTTTTGTAGAACCCAGAACCACCCACAGTGGCCTGGGCTCTCCCACATCAGTGTCACTTGTTAAGAAAATGCCTTACAGGCTTGCCTACAGCCCAGTCTTAGGAAGGCAATTTTCTCAGTTGAGGTTCCTTCTTCTTAAATGACGTCAGCTTGTGTCAAGATGACATAAACTCTCCTGCACATGTACCATTTGAGCAATATGACAAAATTTCTGTAGCTTTGCTCTGTCCTGCTTGGGACAGGTATCATTCTATTTGCCCAGGAAATCTACACTGTATACACCAAATGTCTCTTTACACCCAGTGACTGGCTCAGTTATCAGTTCACAGTCCTGTCTTCTAATGCTGTGTCTCAGCGTCTACACCACTCATCTCTCCCGGAGGCATTGTAGAAGCAGAACCGCACATCATCACAGCTGCCAATATCTTATTATAAGATATTATAAGTCTGGCCTGGTGGCACACACTTGTAATTTCTCATTTGAGTGGCTGAGGCAGTAGGTTGTGAATTTCAGGTAGGGATACACAGCTAAGAGCCATTTGAAGGAACATGTGATAGCCTACTGTAATAGAAGCTTCATATATATATAATATATATATATATATAATCTTAATGGAGTCATCCAATGATGAGACATACAAAACTGTGATTATTATTTTTTTTTAAAGATTTATTTATTTATTATGCATACAGTTTTACAGAAGAGGGCACCAGACCTCATCATAGATGGTTGTGAGCCACCATGTGGTTTTGCTGGGAATTGAACTCAGGTCCTCTGGAAGAACAGTCAGTGCTCTTAACCTCTGAGCCATCTCTCCAGCCCCCAAAACTGTGATTATATATCTCTCACCACCAAATGAAATCTCTAGTGCTAGAAATGGCTTACATATGAGTTTTTGTCCAAAGGGGCCCCTTGGAAATCCTTAAATAACCCAGGCTATTGCCAAAGCTATTGGCTGTTCTCCATAAGATGACAGCACAACTCATTGAACATGGAGAAGTTGAGCTGGTGTCGATACGTCCTAATGCCATACCTCCTAATAGTGTCACTTCCCATGAGATTGTGGGGTTCAATTACATTCAAACTACTACACTGGAGAAAACCAAATATTATTATTGTTCTGCTAAAGAACTGTAGTAATAAGATAGGCAGCCTCTGTGAATTTGAGGCTAGCCTGGTTTACAAAGTGAGTTCCAGGATAGCCAGGGCTGTTACACAGAGGAAGTGTGTCTTGAAAAACAAAAAAGAACTGTAGTAATAAAATGAATCCTAATGACATTCTGCTATTGTGGTGGTTTCAATAGGAATGGCCTCTATAGGCCACCAGGGAATGGCACTATTAGGAGGCGTGGCCTTCTTGGAGTGGATGTGGCTTTGTTGGAGATTTCAAATGCTCAAGCCAGGTCCAGTGTCTCTTCCTCCTCTTGCTGCTCGCTGATCTAGGTGTAGAACTATTGGCTGCTTCCCCAGCACCATGTCTGCCCGCATGCCACTATGCTTCCTGCCATGAGGATAATGGACTAAACCTCTGAGCTGTAAGCCAGCCCAGTTGAATGTTTTCCTTTATAAGAGTTACTGTGGTCATGGTGTCTCTTCACAGCGATAAAACCCTAGCTGAGACAGCTGTATGCATGAACTCACAGAGACTGTGGCAGCATGTACAGGACCTGCACGGGTCTGAGCCAAATGAGGTCCCAGCACTGGCAGGGGAAGTGAACACAAGACCCCATTCCCACCTCAGAAGCTATCTCCAACTGATAATTGCATCACAGAGGGAAATATAGTTTTCAGCAACAGAGTTTCATGAGGCATACAAACCATACTTAAAGGCAGGCCTCATGCCCAACAATAAATGGCCAACACAGAACAAACTCAATAGTATTTTTTGGAAGTGTTTTGTCTGACAATGTTTTATATGAACTTTTTTAACTGTACAGGTCTTTTGCTTATATATTAGACTTTCATATTTTCTCTGTTTACTGTGTGTTCAAGTGTATATGTCTCTGTTTCTGTATGGTTT
The DNA here is from genome assembly GCA_004025045.1 of Sigmodon hispidus. NCBI lineage: Eukaryota > Metazoa > Chordata > Mammalia > Rodentia > Cricetidae > Sigmodon > Sigmodon hispidus. Next base: position 126,938 of record PVIH01000685.1, read on the forward strand.
TTAATACTTTTTCTTTGATGTCTTTCCCCCCTTTTAGTTTGTTTTGTCTTATTCTGGATTTTTTAAAAAAAATAAGTTGCCTGCACATGGATTCGGGTGGATGGGGAGGCGGAAGATCTGTGAGGAGATGAGGGCGGGGAAACTGATAAAAATATATTGTGTAACAAAATACAGTTTTCAATAAAAAATAAGTTTGTGTGAGACAAAATAAAAAGACAAATGAAAAATCAGAGTCCATCTAATTTATTATTTATAATTTATAAATTAAGCTTTGTTATGGATACACATGTATAGGAAAAATAAAGTGTAAAGTCTGGTCAGGAAGTTTCAGGTAGCTATTGGGGTCTTGGAATGTAACCCCTATGGATAGTAGGGGAGCACTACATCTGAATAACAATCTATTCCTTGGGTGATAAGGTCTTGCCACCTTAATCAAAGTCAGTGAGTGAGCCAGCAACATATACTGAAAATCCACAAAGTCTTTTATAATTTGTAAAGTTTGTTGGAATATCTCTGATGTTCAGGTGATGTATGTGGGGGGATTATAGCCAGGCAGGAAAAAGCTGTAACACGGGAATAATTAAGAAAAATAAGAGATATGAAAAGTGCTATGAAATTAGGAAAAGTTAAAAAAATACATTTAGCTCCTATAACCTGAGGAAATTTTAGGGTGGGGGTAGCCAAGAAAATACAATGTGGTTGAGGGGCCTGGAGAGATGGCTCAGTGCTTAAGTGCGTTTATCGCTCTCACAGAGGACTCAAGTTCAGTTCCCAATACCCACAAGATGGTTCATAACCATTTGTAACTCCAGTTTCAGGGGAGCTGATGACCTCTTCTGGCTTTCTTGGGTACTGTACACACAGGTAAAATAGACATAAAAATTAAAAGAATTACAATCAAACTATGCATATGCCTATACATGCTAAAGGCTGGGAAGAGCAGCAACAGGAAGGAGGTTGTGGTGTGTAATGAAGGGCCTGTCAAGCAGAACATTTTGGCAGTGAAAGTTTTCTCTGTACAGGTTTTCCAATTCTGCCTGTCAAGCACCCATACAACCTGCACATTGCCTTCTTTCCTTCGGGTTGAAACCATATTACACTGTGAGGAAGAACTGCCCAAGGATGTGCCTGGTGAATTGGCAATAAAGTTGGTGTCTGCAATAAAGATGGTCTCCTAAGGATAAAAATTTGACAACTTTGATGCAAAGGCAGGCAGGTGGTTCCCAGAGCCTTTCATATTGCCACCCCATTTCTCAGGACTAAGATGGCTTATTCCAAGTCCACCCACTACTTTACCAAGTCCAGCTCTCGACACTCTTCAGATGGATTTCTCTCTGTGGTCAGTTAGGCCACTGTGTGGTTTCCCCTTCTAGATTCCCTTTTGTGGTTGGAGGGCAAAAATTTTCTTGCCTGCTGCTTCCAGGAATGTGTGTGCTACACAGGAGGGTTTTATTTTACCTCCTTTGAATGGAATGGCAGTCATCCAGCAGGCCAAGGAGCATGTATAAATAGAGGGACACGTAAGCCTGAGTTTAATATCCAGAACATAAACCAGCCACCCTGCGTGCGACACAGTCATGTTTTGATTAAAGGCTGCTGACAGCTCCACAGACCATACTGTGGGGCCCAGCAAACCACCTAATCCCACTGGTTTAGCCCAGGCATAGATGGGCATGTTTGGCTGCCAGGAACAGCTTCTCTTCAATGACTAGTAACTCAGAGCTATTTTGCTTTTTCTGTTTCGGCTTCTTGTTATCTCTGACTGTGATCAAAGAGGCCAGGTGGCCATGGAAGACTGAACTGTACATCTACTCCCCAAGTACTGTCTTTTATTGTTCTTGTCTTTTTAGTGCTGAAGAGTTAGACTCATTCCCCAGTGTCTCTTGGAATACAGAGCAGTTTCAAAGGGGCTCACTTTTTTTTCATTCCCAGTTTCCATACAAGGATATCACTTCTAAGTATATCTAGCATAAAGCAGGGATTTTTGTTTCTGTTAGCCAGATTCTTTATCACCTGCTCTCAAACCACTTTTCTTTCTTTCTTTTAAAAATTTATTTATTATGTATACAGTGTTCTGTCTGCATGTCTGCATGCCTGCAGGCCAGAAGAGGGCACCAGATCTTATTAAAAATGGTTGTGAGCCACCATGTGGTTGCTGGAAATTGAACTCAGGACCTCTCGAAGAGCAGCCAGTGCTCTTAATTTCTGAGCCATCTCTCCCCTTTCTTATGTTTATAACTATTACACCTCTATTTTTTGTAAAAAATTGGTCTGTTTCCTAAGATCATATATCATTATCATAGTGGTCACTTCCCCTAGATTAATTTTCATTTTCTTTGCTAGTGAAAGCATTTCCATCCACCAAGGCTAAGATTAATCTTTCATGACTATTCCCGTTCATGGATATCTTTATGATAGCATAAATTATTTTCTAGTATTTGCCCAGTGACTGTTAATTATATACCCTATTCTCTTTACCACCTTGCCCACTGATTAAAATGACCAGATTTTAGATTGGAATAACGATTTCTATCTTCCTCAAGGAAAAGGAGTTTGTGTATTTTTGTAACAAGTACAATGATGAGCAGTGTGCTTATTGACTGGATAACAATCTACTCTTGAAAAAACAGAATTACCAGTACTTACTAGTAAATCCAGTGAACTTTCAGGGGCATTCACTGTCTAAATCATAAGAGGTTGGGAAATAAAAGAGTAATTAAGTTATTCTCAGGTGTCAAAGGGAACCCAGAAATTTATCACACCCCTGCAGTCCCAGGGCCATGCACTGTAGTCAGAAATTTCTGTCTCACCAGAAACTCTCAAATATTCAGCAGCCACTTCTCCAATAATTGACTTGGAGGCTTAATATTATAGTAACTGCTGGGCCAGTAGCTCAAGCATTTAATATATAGCTTTTAGGCTTAAATTAACCTGTAATTCTTATCTATGCTTAGTCACATGGCTTGGTACCTTTGTTCAGTTCAGCATTCTCTTGCTTCCTCTGTATCTGACTGGTGTCTCCTCTTTCCTTCCCTCTTCCCAGAATTCTCCTACTCTCATTTCCCCACCTCTACTTCCTGCCTGACTACTGGCTAATCAGCATTTTTATTAAACCAATATGAGTGACAAATCTTTACAGTGTACAAGAGTAATATTCCACTGCAACCCAGAATATCAGCATAGAATTGAACTTCCCAGTTAGATAGCTTTTAGTGTTTTAGGTTTCTTGGAATTCCATTTTATGAATTCAGAAAAATTAATTTTTTTAAATGTCTTCCCTTAAAAACATTAATAGTTAATATAACTCCATTATAATCAAAAGACCATGGGCTAATATTTGATTAGATATTAAAGAGAATGTTTGGGATATTTGTATAAAGTTTAAATTCTTTTAATAACAAATTTAGAGATTTGTGTGTGTGTGTGTGTGTGTGATGCTAAGGGTTGAAACTAAGACTTCATACATGCTAGATAAATGCTCTCTCACTGAACCAAACCCTCAAATCCCTAAATTTAGCCCTTGAGCAATGCCTTTGGAATTTCTTAAATACCTAAAATATACCATCCCTTGTTGTAAAAGTTTTTCTTCAAAGAGTTGATTTGACTTTATTTTTATTATTTTTAAGTAAGTATGTGTATATGTGTGCATATCTGTGTGTGGATATGTTTACAGGAGTGTAGATACCCATGGAGGCCAGAAGTATTGGATTCCTTGGAAGCTGGAGCTACTGGTGGTTGGGAGATGCCTTATATGAGAGCTTGGAGCCAACCTTGAGTCCCCTTTGGGAGAAATAAGTGCATATAAATCCTGAGCCATTTCTCTAGCCCCTGAATTTGACTTTTGTAAATATTTTAATGTAATTTTTAGCTATTTTAAATAATAATTAGATGGCGATCCACATATGATATTTCTATTTAGCACACACATACACAGAATACAAAAAAGAAGATATGTATGCAAACAACAGCAACCCTTCATGAATTTTGTATATACATATAAAATGGCTTTACAGGGGCTGGAGAGATGGCTCAGCGGTTAAGAGCACCCACTGCTCTTCCAGAGGACCCGGGTTTGATTCCCAGCACCCACATGGCAGCTAACAACTGTCTGTAGTTCCAGTTCCAGGCAAACACCAAGGCAAATAAATAAATGAATAAATGAACAAAGTTTTTAAAAAAAATGGCTTTACAGACAAACCCAAAAGAGAGCTATCAGAAATGTATTATGTTTGGGAATCATTCTGGTAGTAATAACTCTTATTCACTGAGTATTTGTTGTGGGTCATTAAGTACTCTATCTTAAAAAAATCTTCCTTGAAGATACAAACATTCCTGTCAAGAGGCTTTTTTTTTTTTAATCAGTTTTGAGTTCCATTTTAGGGACAAGAAAGCTGAAGGTTATGACAGTTAGCCAGGACAGGAATTTGAACTTCTGAGACTCCAAGTCCACAAGGTATCAGAAGCTCCAACATGACAGACACTGACTGGATATGGAATTTGGTACAAGTGCAAGGCAGCCCAGGGCTACTCACTGTACAACTCTGGGGTGCCACCTGTCTGCTCATAACATCTGCTGAGGTTTATGATAGACTTCCAAAGTTGGTAGAAGTAATTTTTAGGAAGGAAAGGAGATCTAGCTCACAGCTGATTGACAGCTGGTCTCCACATAGGAACCACTCCTTGGTCACTAGAAGCATTAAACACTGAGAAACTTCTAGATGAACTGTGTATAAACAGACAAATTCATATTACTTAGCATGGGATGTATTGAGGGGGCAGGCAGGGTCTTGCTATGTAACCCTGAGTGTTTTGCGACTCACAGATACCCACCTACCTCTGTCCCCTGAGTGCTGGAATTAAAAGTTTGTGCCATCTTGCCCAATGGATGCCCTATCATGCTTGTACTTATCCTGACATCCTGTCTCTTTGGCATGACTATATTTACCCCCAATTTTTAATGCTAACTTAGTGTAATGGAGTGTACAATGAATCACATATACAAGAGATGCTATGACAGGCTTCTGGCAGGAAGAATAATAGTGGGAACAGAAGATGAAAGATGGAGGACCACATATGTGGACTTCACAAAAAGATGCAATGATGATTTCACTTTATAAGCTGGAGAAGACTGAATTACAATGATTATTTGCATCATAATGGTAGCATCTTGGAGACAGACCAAAAAAGCTTTGGGTATGTGGGAATGAGAAGAATTTATTCTGATAGAGCTAAAGAAAACTTCAGGGAAGAGATTGGCATCTGAGCTAAAGCTTGGAGTATGGGCACGACCCTGCCAAATGAGAAAGAAGGAAGAATAGTGGGAAAACATGAGGTGAAAGTGGACTAACAGTTGAGGTGAAAATACAATTGTACCTGTGCTTAGAAGACCCCCAAAGACCACCACGGAGCTGGACTTGATGCAAATGCATGAGAGTTTTATTGTTATGAACAGGTTCCAAACAAACCTGGGTCGATAACCTTCGTTCCAACACAGCAGAGGGTTATTGGTCTTGAGCCTTGAGGTGTGTGTGGGGTTTTAAAGAAAAGCTCACATAAGCAGGGTGCTGCACATCTTGACATTCCAGGACTGGGAAAAGGGGAACAGGGTACAGTAGCTATTGGCTGAACTTTCTGGTGCAAATCTAACGTTTGAATCTATTGGCTGTCAGGCACACTCCCAGACCTGGGCTCCGCTCTCAAGTACAAAGCTTCTCTGAAACAAAGCTCTGTAAGAGTAAATCTATGCCTTCACATTTCCCCCTCTGACTCATTCCTGAGAATTCTAATCATGGGACTCTCTTGTCTTTAGTTTTATCCAGGTCTGACTCTAAGGAGGTCATGGACATCTCGAGGCCTCAGTCTTAGCAGGAAAAACCAGTAGGAGCCACAGTACCACTTTGAGGGGGTTGTCTTGATCTCTTTTGAGTGTGAAGGGGCTGCTGGCCTGGTGTGGGAATGGTGAATCCAGATGGCTAGGCTGCTAACTTGATGGCTGTGGGCATGGTCAACAGAAGGGGTTCTGAGAACCCTAGATGATGTCTCTTAAGGTGGACCCAGTCCCCTGGTTGAAACCTGTCAGGGGGAACACCAGATTTATAGAGGGCCCTGAGCTTGGGTCACACTTCCTTGTGTGCCTACTGGGCTCTTTGTGTAGCACCAAGAAGATCTTGGTCATCTACTTCTGCCAGCAAATCCACCTGGAAGTTAGGGATGGTGGGGCAAGGGATGCCAAATGTAAGTTTAAATGGAGTTAGCTTCATCTGATAAGGTGAGTTCCTGGTCCTGTATAAGGCAAAGGGAGCTACCTAGTCTGAGCCAGCTTTTAAGGTCAATTTATTTAGGCTCTATTTTAGAGTATAGCTTATCCTGTCTACTTGCCATGAACTCTGGGGTCTGTATGCATAATATAATTTTTAATCACTCTCTAGAAAGGTGGCTAAACTCTGACTTACCAGGGACACAAAAGGCGGTCCATTGTCTGACTCTATCATGGTTGGAAATCTATACCTGTACAGGATGTCTTTAAGTAACTTTTTTGCCACCACCTGTGCTATTTCATGTTTGGTAGAAAAGGCTTCTGTCCATCCTGAAAAAGTGTCTAACAAAACTAGCAGATACCTATATCCATATTTGTCAGGTTTTATCTTTTTTTTTAAGTGTTAAATACTCTTTATTTGATATTATACATAGACCACAGTAAGTACCTTTCAATGTAAAAGGCATCATCTTTTGACTTAGGGATTTCTAATTCAAATGACATCAAGTCAAGAATAGACAGTTGCTTCCTGACATTTAGTCACTGCCTTTAACAGGCCAATGAATACAAACTTTAACACAGGTAAGACTTCACATCTGAGACAGTGTCAGAATTTTCCCAGGGTTTAAACATATTCATATGCCCAGTTATATAAATTTAAGTATAAAACCATTCAATGGATTTGAAGTGACACCCCATCTTTTGTGGAAAGCAGAATTAAGTCCAATCCTATCTTGAGAAAGGGAAGAATATTGATAGTATTTATGCAACTGGAATTGTTATTTTTAAAAAAGATCATATTCACTTTTCTACAAGTCAGTTTTACTTAAATCAGGACCATCCAACAAAAACATTGTTAGGCATTCATGATCTGAATTTTGGTGTATGAATTAAATTATGGTACACGTTAAAAGCCAAGAGATATTTGTAACAATAAATAAGGCAGTTTAACTATTCTTTAGTAGCCTTTTTAAGATAAGCTAGTAGGTCTGCCCTTTCTCCCTTCTTCTTAATTCCAGCGAAGATCATTTTTGTTCCAGGGATGTACTTTTTGGGATTCTCCAAATACTCCATCAGGGTATCCTCTCCCCAGGTGATGCCTTTGTTCTTGTTGGCGTCCGTGTACGAGAATCCAGCAGCCTGACCCGTTTTCCTCCCAAACAGACCATGGAGATTTGGTCCAGTCTTATGCTTGCCTCCCTTTTCTACAGTGTGGCACTGGGCACACTTCTGAACAAAAATCTTCTTGCCTTTTTCAACATCACCCATTTTTAATTCGCTCCCGGGTGATCAATACTACAGGCACTCACACTTGAAGACGGACGTCCCGCTCTCCGACAGGTTTTATCTTAATGAAGCTCACTTTCTTGTAGGCCCTTGTAGACTTTTTCTCCCTGAGTTGATACCCAGGGTTTCCAGGGTTAACAACAGCACTGGTGAGCTGACAAGCTTTGCAGCTGGTGACAATGTTTACAAGGAAGTCCTGCATTCTCTATGTTCTCATATGAGAGGATCAATGGATCTTGGTAAGCAGTCTCTTTTTTAGATGCTCAGGAAAGATGATTCTACTGTCTGCAGCTCTCCACCACCCATCTGTGCACTGGGTCATGGGGGAGGATTTTGATCTAGGAAAGATCTTCTTTAGCATTTCCAGGACTCTCCGGTAGACTAAGTGCCCCAGGGTCTACTAGCACACATGTAAAAACTACATCAGTCTGGAGTGCCACCTCCCAGGTGGTTCCACCTGCCAGTCTGTTGTCCCTGAGGACAGGTCCATCCCCTCTCTGGTGCCCTGGGCAATGGACAATGGTCAGTTTCTTGGGTAACTATAGAGCTTTGGGGTGGGCCAGGATCTTATTTTTATTTTTGATATCTTTTTTTTTCTGCAGCCAGCAGTCTCTCTCTCTCTCTCTCTCTCTCTCTCTCTCTCTCTCTCTCTCTCTCTCTCTCTCTATTGCCCCACACATATATGCACTGGCAGAAGTATATCGGCTATCAGTGTGGATGCTGACCTTCTGCCCTTGCCCCAGTTTTAATGCCTTACTTAGGGCTATCAGCTCTACCCATTGGGAAGATGTCCCAGGTGGCATTAGCTTTGTAGTGGCAACTGCTGCTCTCACATACCTTTGGTCATCCTGCATGAAACTGCTGCCATCAGTATAGCAGACAGCTTTTGGATTGGGCAGCATAATGTCCCACAGGTCTGGCCTAATGCTGCTGTGCATCTGGGCCAGGATTGTGCAGTGGAGCTTCTAAGTCAGAACTGGGTTGATCGGGCAGTGGACTAGCTAGAGTCATAGCTGAAGGTGTCTGGAAAGTTATTCTAGCAGGGTTAGACAACATTGTCTGGCATTGAGTCATTCTGGCATTGCTCGGCCACTGATCACGGGGCTCCTTGAGAACTCCTTCAAGTGCATGAGGGGTGGTTATGGTGAGAATTTGTCCTAAGGGCAACTTGTCAGCAACCTTGACCAATCAGACCAAAGCCGCTATTGGAGGCAAGATGGCTATCTAAACTCTCTCACCCGCCTACTGATAATGGGTGTGGGAATTTTAAGTTTTTCTCCTTCCTTATGTCCGAAAGCCACCGCTGCCCTTACTTTAGGATGCACCCCAAGTATGTTACCTACCACTTGCAGATTTGAGCCTTCTTGGCTTAGGTGCAGTGCTTGCTCTAGGTCCCCCAGGGTACACAATAGCTACAGTCTCAGCCAGGCCAGTCTGTCGGTCTGTGCCAGGTCCTCATGCAGAGCTTTATGAAAGATGGTGGTGGAGGCTTTTTAAAAACTATTTATTTTTATTTTATGTGAATTGGTGTTTTGCCTGATGTATAACTGTGTAAGGGTGTCAGATCTTGGAGTTACAGACACTTGTTAGCTGCCATGTAGATGCTGGGAATCGAACTCAGGTCCTCCGGGAATAACAGTCAGTGCTCTTAACTGCTGAGCCATCTCTCCAGCTCCGGTGGTGGAGTTTTTTAATCTAAAGTCATCTCTCCATTTTTGTCTTTTTCTCTAGCTGCTAGAAGTCTAAGTTGTCTTAGGGACTCTTCTTTTTTATAGTCATGGCCAGCAGCACCCTAGAGATGTGCTGATTTTCATGACATTTAAAAGAAATTTTTTTCTCTGCATTATTTCTTTTACTTTGAGTCACTTATATAAATTTTTAAAGCATTTTTAATGAAAGTTAAAGTCATTGCAACAGTATTTTCCTGGGCCCCAGGATCGTAGGGCATGTTCCTCCTGGAGGTCTCCTGTATGTGTTCTAGGAATGCCCCACCCTCATCTATTCTCTATCCTACGCTATAGTCCTTACTTAAGTTGCAGACTGTCTTGTGGCTGCATTGAGGGCCCCCAAAAGAGACTGGAGACAGACTACAGGGGGACTCACTTTATCTTTAGCCATATCATAATCTCACAACAGCAAATTGGGGGAAAGGCCCCATCTGTGATAGCCTGGTTGGCTATGGATTCTTCTGTGGTACCCTGAGCCAGCTTTTGAGCCTTGGTCTGCATCTAATCTCTCTCCTTCGCCAGGAAGGGTCCCTGAAAAAGCTGTGCACAATCATCCCACGTGGGGATGACTGTACTAGGATTGGGGGTGTAAGGAGGTAGGGTGGGACTTCATCTTCTGTGCTGCCTCCTTGATGGACCTCCGACCTAGGAGCCAACAGGGTCTTGGAGGATGAGCTTCTCTTTGTAGCTGCCAGAATCTCGACCTGTTGGGGTAAGAATGATTTAATTCAAGGAGGTTTTTTTTTTTTTTTTTTTAACTAAGTCTCTGTAGATTATTATGTAGGGCACATGGTGGAGTGTCCTATTTGAGGTCTGAAGACCATTTTTTCTACTGCCCCATGAGGGTCAAATTAAAGATTCCTTTCAGAGGGCAGCCTATGCCGAACACAGGCCATCCTGATCTGCATTGTGGGGCAAATTTAGACTTTTTAATCATAACTGAAAGATTATGAGCATGTGCATTAAAATCCTGATAATGAATTATGAGTAAATCCAGAGGGGAAGAAATTGCCTGCCTCCTGGTACTCTTTATAATCAAGAACACAAATACAGAGAAACACAGACACCACAGAAGACCAAGGGCACTATCATTTATCTAGGCAGTGAGTTAAGAGTAAATCCAGAGATAAATCCAGAGAAGAAATTGTCTTTCCCATGTTGTTTGTCACAGGTATGGGGTGCTCTGTCCCCTACAGATACATTCCGCACTACAGCAGGCATGAACTGGGAAGTTCAAGTTTACTGCCTTCTTCTTGCCTGACCTAAACAGGTACAGGGCGTTCGGCCACTGCAACAGTTACAATCTTCAAGAGACACAGAAATGTCTGCTACCTTACTGCTATTACAGGGACAGGCTGGGAAGCCAACCACGTTCTCACCTGCCCCAAAGAGATAGCTACATGTTCTGCTACTACAGATTTGGATGGAAACATCTGCTGCGTTCCCACCCCTTTGTGACCCTGGTTCTCTAGTCCATCTATTCTTTTTTTTTTTTTTTTTTTTTTAAACTTCATTTATTTATTTATTTATTTATTTGCCTTGGTGTCTGCCTGGAACTGGAACTACAGACAGCCGTCAGCCGCCATGTGGGTGCTGGGAATCGAACCCGGGTCCTCTGGAAGAGCAGACAGTGCTCTTAACCACTGAGCCATCTCTCCAGCCCCTAGTCCATCTATTCTTAACTAGGTCTGATCACAATCAACCTGAGTGCACCTCAAAAACAATGCACAGCACACTATAGCCCAGAAGTCCTGGACTCAGGTGATCTTCCTGTCTCAGCCTCTGGGGTAGCTGGAACTACAGACATGCATCACCGCACATACAGCCCTACTGCCTCTTGCCTGGCAAGTTGGTTTATCAGCCTTGACGCTACCACTGCTGTCACCACCCTGCTCCATGCCCTTTCATAAGTGGTGTTGTCCTCTGCTCCCACCGGGGCTGTAGTCGCCACCACCTGTCTACAGCTCTGCCACCTCTGGCCCAGCATGCTCAGCCCTGTGGCCTGCTGGCCACACTTATTTACTGACACTACCCAGCGGCAGTGGCAGACCTTCTGATCCAGAGTCCATGGGGACTGTGGTAGTTTCCTGGACCATGCACCATATGTTATACCCGTGTCTAGAAAACCCCTAAAGACCACCAGGGAGCTGGACTTGATGCAAATGCATGAGGGTTTTATTGTTACAAACAGGTTCCAAACAAACCTAGGTCGATAACCTTTGTTCTGTTGCAGTGGAGGGTTATTGGCCTTGAGCGTTGAGGTGGGGGGGTTTTAAAGAGAAGCCCACGTAAGGGGGATGCTGCACGTCTTGGCATTCCAGGATTGGGCAAAGAGTGTACAGGGTACAGTAGCTATTGGCTGAACTTTCTGGTGTAAACCTAACGTTTGAATCTATTGGCTGTCAGGCATACTCCCAGACCTGGGCCCCGCCCTCAGGTACCAAAGCTTCTCTGAAACAAAGCTCTGTAAGGATAAGTCTATGCCTTCACACAGTGTGGATGTAAGGGTTAGAACAAAGAACAAGGTAGGCTGTGGTAGGACAAGGAAAGAACTTTGAATGCCCTCTTAAAGCCTTTAGACTTTGGCTGGGGATACGGCTCAGCTGGGAGAGGGCTTGCCCAGCATGCATGAAGCCCTGGCCTCTGCCCCCAGCACCACATAAAACTGGCTGTGATATCATACAACTCTAATCCTGGGAGGATCAGAAATTCAAGGTCACCATCATCTTTGGCTACATGTGGAGTTTGAGTCTGGTCTAGTCTATCACACACACACACACACACACACACACACACACACACACACACACACCACACACACAAAGAGAAAAAAAGGAAAGAAAAGGAAAGGAAAGAAGACTCGGGTCAGAGAGATAGCTCATTAGTTAAGAGCACTGGCTTCTCTTCCAGAGAGCCCAGGTTCATTTCCCAGCACCCATATAGTGAGTGGTTCATAAAAATCTGTGATTACAGTTTCAGAGGACACAGCACTCTCTTCTGGGTCCAAGTGTACCAGGCATTCATGTAGTACATAGACACAAACAAATATATCTAAAAATGATATTGTTGTTGTTGTTGATGATGATGATGTGTGAGTACTCTATAACTGTGTGTGTGTGAAGGCAAGAGAACAATCTTTGAGTTTATTCCTCAGATACCATCTGTTAGGATTCTGTTCGAGCCCCTGAAGCCACTCCCTGCCCTGAGTTATGACATGAAGCTCCATTTAAGAATTCCCATCACCTGTTTGTTTTCTTTCATCATCCCTTACCTGCCAGAGGGAGCATGCTCTCAGCCTCTTCCTCCTCCCTCCCTTCTTCTTTCTCCTTTCTCTATCTCTTCTCTATCCCCTCTATATTTCTTTATAACAATAAAGTCTTTCTACATAGAAGTAGTCTAAGTGTCTCCTGCCTCTCACTGTGCCCATGGCACCTGAGGTCTCTGTTCATTGCCATTGCCAGCTACCCTGGGTAAAGCGTGTCATATCATATCAGATCAGACCAGATCACAACTCTATCAACATTCCTTTTTGTTACAGGGTTTGCCACGGATCTGGAATTTACCAAATAGGTTAGGCTGGCTGGCCAGCAAGTCTGAGAGATTTATGTGTCTCTGACGCTCAAGCTCTGGGATAACAAGCCTTCCATAGCCAGCTTTTAAAAATGGGATTTTGGGGGATCAATCTCAAGTCCCCATGCTTCCAAGACAAACACTTTACTGACTGAGCCATCTCCTTAGCCCAATAATTTAGATTTATTAGGGGCAATGGCTGTCACTGAAGGCTTTTGAGCAAGGGGATTGCATGTTCTGATGTTATGTTTTCCCCCAGGATGTAGCTCCCTTTGTATATGCAGTCTTGGCTGCATGGCTTGCTGGGAGATTGCATGTTTATTCTTTCCTTTCAAAGCATCCCTCTCAAGGAAAACAAACTTATGCTGTTATTCCCTTCGGTCACAACTTCTGCTTGGTACTCTGCCATTCCCCATGTCTTTCCTTAGACATCTTTGGCAAGAGAAGAAAAGTGTTCTATTTTTTGTTCTTTCTGGTGAGATTTAAGTCAAGTATTTGTGTTAACGGTCGTTATCAAATGTCTGCTCTTTCAGGTGAATCGGAAGACTCACAGACTAAGTGGTTCCTATTGTTTATGAGCTGAAACCCCAGGTTAGTCTAGGAATAAGAGTTGGAAAAAGAAGCACGCAGAGGTGGGATATAGGTCAAAGCACAGATCAGTACACAATGGATTGAAAGAGATCTCAAAATAGAAGGTGCTTTTCTTGGGATTCACACTTGTCTTGGCAGGCAGCCCACCCTTATCGTTATTAATTTCCAGAGTTCATATCAGGCACTATAATCTGGTGTTAAGCTGTTAACCTCCAGAATCAAGGCCACAGCCACGGAAGAGAATTTGTTCCTTTCAAGTTGTGGCTTTGTCAGAATCTTTCATCCAGACATGCCAGCAAGCAAGGGTAAATGTTTTGTCGAATGCCATGATTCTGGGATTCTATAAATACTTTGGTCCCTCCTACTCATTTATACCAGGACACACACACACACACACACACACACACACACACACACACACACGAGAGAGAGAGAGAGAGAGAGAGAGAGAGAGAGAGAGAGAGAGAGAGAGAGAGAGAGGAAGAAGAAGGGAGGGAGTGAGGAAGAGAGAGAGAGAACAAGCAAGTAGATTCTTTCTTTGGCAATCAGTAATGATGTCATATCTGTAGAGTGTGGGTCCCTGTGCGTGTGTGCGTGACTGTGTTTGTGTGTGTGTGAGTGTGTAGAAGCTAGCATGTCTCTTTGTGAACCTACTTTCTTCTACTACTTGAAAGAATAGAACTTAAAATAATCTGGACAAATCAAGACTTTCCTAGGGCTAGCTTTTCTCGGTAAGTCTATTCTAGGTCCTGAGAGAGTCCTGGAGTCAGGAGATTTAGAGTTCACCCAGACTGTCCTGTCTTAGTGCTGTGATCAGTCAAATCATCAGCAGAGGGCTCCCTCAACCATGGAGGGCTGGCTAGCCAATACAAGTGGGTGAAGATCTGGTTGTGAATTTCAAACTGAATGTTCCAAACAAACCTTAGGCGTGTTCTTTCTATTTCTGTGAAATGCAACATTGATATTTTGGTAGGGGCCTCATTAAATACTCAGATCACTGTGGGCTAACACGGACACTGACAATATTAATCCTTCCAATCCATGAATATAAAATATTCTTTTTATTTATTTGTATCCTCTTTAATTTATTCTTTCAATTTTTAATGGTTTTCGTTGTAGAGATCCTTGACCTCCTAAGTTAAATAAAATATATATTTCTAGAATAAGAATGATTAGAAGTAAGTTTCTTAAACTTTTTTTGCTAAGCTTATTTATTTATATATGCTCTATATGCATGAATGCCATGTGGAGGCATTTTGGGTACTGGGAACTGAACTCGAGTCCTGAAAAGCAGCAAGTGCTCTTTACCATTGAACCATCTTTTTAGTCCCCTTAATTTCATTTTCCTCCTTCCTTTCCTTTCCTTTCCTTTTTTCTCCCAAGACAGGGATTCTCTGTCTTGGAGCCTGTCCTTGAATTTGCTCTACAGACCACGCTAGCCTCAAAATCACAAAGGTCTGCCTGCTTCTGCCTGCTCAGTGTTGGAATTAAAGGTGTGCACCACTACACCTACCTTTCCTTCTTTCTTAAGGTAGTTTGAAATATGGGCATACTTTTTGATTTTGAACATTGGCTTTGTATCTTGTAACTTTATGTTTATTGATTCTTTTTTTAAAATTATATATTTATTGCATACAGTGTTCTGCCTTCATATATGTCTGCAGACCAGAAGAGGGCACCAGATCTCATTACAGGTTGTTTCGAGCCACCATGTGGTTTCTGGGAATTGAACTCAGGACCTCTTAATCTCTGAGTCATCTCTCCAGCCCTCATGCTTATTAATTCTAACAGCTCTTTTTCTGAAGTTTCTAGGATGCTCTTTCTATTTGATCAAGTCATGTATAAACAAGAACTGTTTGATATCTTCCATTCCAACCTGGATGTTCTTTGATTCTTTCTCTTACTTTATTACTCTGGCTAGCACTTCCAGTATGCTACTGAATAGATGTAGTAAAACTTGGTATTTTTTCTTGTTTCTGATCTCAGATATTATTATTAAGTGAAGTAAGACTGGCACACAAAGATAATACCACATGATTTCACTCATATGTAGAATCTAAAGAAGCCGACTTCATAGACGTAGAGAGAACAGTGGTTATCAGAGGCTGAAGATTGAGAAATATTGACTAAAGGTACTATTTGTGGCCAGATAGGAAGAATAAGTTTTGGTGTTGCATTGCACAGAAGGGCAACTGTAATCAACAATATTGTGTCATGTAATTCAAAATAGCTATAAGAGAGGATTTTAAATGTTTTCATCACAAAGAAATGACAAATGGTTGAAATGATGGATAACTTAAATATCCCGAAGTATCCATTATATAATGTATAAAGTACCAAAAATAACATTATATTCTCTAGAGATGTACAATTATTATGTCAATTTAAAAAATCCAAAGCACTTTTATAGAGAAAAAGCCCAAACTTATTCTGAAAACAGCACTTTAGCGAGAAGATATTTGTTAGCGTTTACATTCAATGACACTGTTTAAATTCCTGGATCAAGGTCAGCACAATGTTTATGCTCAGTGTAATACACAGCTAAGTTATCCTTCAAAGAAACTAAGAATCAGGACAACTCCTTGACCAAGCATTTAAATGTTTCTGGATGGGCTCTTTGGAAGCTCCTAATTATCAAATCACAGAGTCATCATCAATCACTGTCCCAGATCTGAACCCAGGCTCTGTGGATGCCAGACCTCGCATTGGCGTTTGCTCAAATTCACCAGCTAATTGTAGAGCACTTGATGGATAAGGCTCCTGTCAGTGTATCTGATGCCTGTTCTTTGCTGGGTGAGTACAGAGGACCAACTGCTCTAAGTAAAAATACAGGTGGTGAAAAGAAATTGGATACAGACGAAACAACATTTATCTAAAGGTAGTCTCTTGGGTGGGGGATATTCTGAGCTTCTCCACTGCAGTCTGCACTAGTCCAAGATCCAATTTAGTTCTAATTCCTTGGAATTTGCTACGCTGCAGAAGTCCAGGTTTTTCTGTCTAACTTTCCCTTTACCCCATCTCTTCCCCATCAACTTGAGGCTGATAATAACAATAATGCCTTTGTTATGACATTATTTGAGATGTATTACTGTGAATTAAGTTGCTTCTTGTTTGATGTTGGGTATGTTTTCCTGAGAAAATAGTGAGGAAAGTATCCCAAATTTCTTGACCACACTGAAGAGGCACCTTGGTCTTTTATTGTCATGACAGTGAGGACATATCTGGTTAGTGCAGGAGACTTTCGACCTTTTCAAATTCCAGGGAAAAGAAGGAACCACATTTTGACCAAATGTTTACTTCTATCAAATAGTATCAAACACAGCAATGGCCCAATAGCCGTGGGAAGATTGGCACAGACACGCAGGAGGAAGTGAAGAAAAAATAGGGTTTGCGAGGTCAGGGTTCATCAGCATGATCTGGACAGGCTTCCAGCAAGGAGTATGACTTCCTCAGGATGGAAAGGTCTATGCATAGGAGCAGAGTTTGGGGAAGCCAGAGCAGCCCAGGGCAGTAGGAAACTCCATGATTCCTGTTTGTCCTGGCTCCTTTCTTTCAGATGGTTCTCATCAACTGCATTCAGACTGATTCCATTTGCAAAGCTCTCCTGGCAGTCTCCGTGGATGAGGCTTGGTGGCAAAATTTCTGGCACTTTCTGATCCTGTCCAGGCCTTGTCTTCTTGTGTAGTTTCTTGGCACTTGGGCTATGTAGCAGAAATTGGCTAAGTGGAGGCTGCTGGGGAATGAAGCCAAATGTAAAACAGAACACTGGGAAGCCAAAGCAAGAGAGTTTTCTAAATGTGGGGGGAGGGATTGCAGTAGACAGGAAAGCGAGGGGTTTCCTCAGAACCCTATGACATCATCATATGCTTCTTCCTTGCCTTATCAGCATCCTGCTAATTATGCACGACCAAAGATCCTATCTCCTTTGTACTGTGGTCTACTAGTGGACACTATAAAAAATGTCTGGGTCCCGTCGACTGCTACCTTGTGTTCTGGTCCTCATGAAGGCATACATGCATGAGACTCCGACACCACCCACCTCTCCTTGTGAGTCTTCAGCTTGACCTTGCAACCTCTTTCGGCTGCTTCTTGCTCCCACCCCACCTTCCAGCCCACTGTTGCCCCTAGCTTTCACTCCCCTGGAGGACTTGTCTACACCCCCACTCTTCAAGTGCTGTGGCAGGTGGACGGTGTCTGGCTGGAGACATGGCAATTCCTTGTCCTTCTACTGTCAGACTGGAATGGGATCACTGCTGCCATGCCCTCTTCTCTCTTTCTCCAGACACATGTGTTCTGTTGCTCAGACTCTGCACCTTGCAGCATGGGCTTCTTTTATTACTCCATGTATAGTCCAATGAACACACACACAACACACACACAACTCACACACACACACACACACAACTCACACCACACACACACACACATTCAATTCAGTTTTACAGTAACAGTTCATTATTCAAAAGCTGCAAATGACACGTGTAAGACATTTCCATGCTTTCATCTCCCATCTTTCTAGTTTAGCTCTTAAGAGGCAGCCCGTGTTTAAACAAGGCCAATATCCCAATATCTTTCCCAATACACACTTTTGAAATCAAAATATAATTACACTGCTTCCCCCTTTGCCTTCTCTCTCTGATCCTCCCAATGCACCCATTTGTTCTCACTCAAGTTCATAGACTCTATTTCTTTAAATGTTGTTATACATCTCAGATCTATAAATACAACCTGCTCAGTCTGTCTAATGTTATTTGTTCACATGTATATGATTTTAAGGCTGACCACTTAGCATTTTACCGTATGGTATTAGTTAATGGTGTAGGCTAGTTTTATGTCAACTTGACATTCATGGTAATCTGAGAGGAGAAACTTGGATTGAGAAAATTCCTCCACAAGGTTGGGCTATCGGCAAGCCTGTAGAGCATTTCATTAATGAGTTATTGATCGGGGTGGTTTCACCATTGAGTTGGTGGTTCTGGGTTCTTTAAAAAAGTGGGTTAAGCAAGCCACAGGGAGCAGACTAGTAAGCAGCATTCCTCCATGGCCTCTGCATCAACTCCTGCCTCCAGGTTCCTGCCCTGTTTTGAGTTCCTGTCCTGACATCCTTTGATGGTGAACAGGGATGTGGCAGCATAAGCCAAATAACCCTCCCCACAACTTGTTTTTGGTCCTGGTATTTAATTGCAACAACAGTAACCCTAACTAAGACAATAAAAATTTGCTATTTTTTAATTAAATTTTTCTTTTAAAAACATTGCTTGAGAATTTCATACATTCATGTAATATGTTTGGATCAAATTTATACTACAATCCCTCCCCCTGATTCTCCCATTATCTTCAGACTACTTTTGTATGTTGGAAAGTTTTATGTCAACTTGTCATAAGCTAATGTCATTTGACAGACGGGAACATTAATTTTAAATAATGCCTTTATTTAAATGGGGCTGTAACCAAGCCTGTGGGACATTTTCTTAATTAGTGATTGATATGGGAGGGTCCAGCCCATTGTGGGTGGTCTTGGGTTCCATAAGAAAGGGGACTGAACAAGCCATGATGAGCAAGCCAACAAGCAGCACCCCTCCATGGCTTCTGCATCAGCTCCTGTCTCCATCCTCCTGCCCTGTTTGAGTTCCTGTCCTGACTTCCATAATGATGAACTGTGCTATGGAAGTGTAAGCAGAGTAAACCCTTTCCTCTCCAACTTGCTGTTTGATCATAATGTTTTGTTGCAGCAGTAGAAACTGAAACTAAGACAACATTTTTCTCTCAACTTAACGAGCTCCTTTTTGCGCCTACAGTCTACTCAGGGCTGCCAATAGACACATGGGGTTACTCACTAAAAATGTGGGCATCCTCTTAGGTGTCAAAGCCTTGAGGAAAACAGAAACTCTCCCTTCCTTAACAGCTGCCCTAGTTACTGTTCTATTGCTGTGAGAAGACACCACAATCAAGGCAACTTAGAAAAGCATTTCATTAGTATTACTTATAGCTTCAGAGAGTTAACCCATTCCGTTATGGTGGGGAGGCAGGCAGGCATGGTACTACAGCAATAGCAGAGAGCTTACATCTGATCCTCAGGCAGGTACAGAGAGAGAATGAGACTGTGCTTTTGAAACCCCAGAGCCCATTCTAGACCCAACAAGGCCACACCTCCTAATGCTTTCCAAACAGTTCCACTAACGGGGGACCAAGCATTCAAACATATGAGTGTATGGGGACTCTTTTCATTCAAACCACCACACCAGTTATCAATTGTCAGAAGCTTTTTGGCTAGTGGTGGGAATTCATATGCTACTCCTTAACAATGGTGGGATTTGTCTGACTTGATATTGTACAGTACAGACCTTATGCAGGCAGTGTCAGCCACTGTGTGTTTGTGGCAAACTATTTTGTTCAGGACCTTATTTTCCACCCTTTGAAATGGTTGAATAGTATTTTGTTGAATGAGTATCTATAAATTTAAAATGCAATTAACAATCTTCAGAGGAGCATCAAGTTGCTTCTAACCTCTAATATTCTCCCTAACTTAGATTTATTTTCCAAAGCCTCAGCTCTCCTAGAAAGGAGGATAGTGGTAGAGTTCTACATCCCACCAAGCCCAACACTAGAATTAAAGTGTCACACCATATATCATATAGTTAGACATGTGCAGCTTTACCTTTTGTTTAACCAGACCTTTCTTTTATCAAAAACTTTCTTAACTCACATTGATTGTGAATATCATTAATAATGGATCTTGTTCTAACATTTTCATGCATGTATATAATAGGCATTATTCAAAATCACTTTCTTCTTCCCCTGGTCTTTTCTCTAACAGTTGTGATATCAAGCATTTGTGTTGCAGATTCTGCTGTTCACTGGGTTAAGGAACTCTATGCATTATTTCTCCTCCTTCTGGCTACATACAGGGATTTTGGTGTAGCTGAAATGACGTTCCAACAAGTTACCTAAGGTCATGTGGGGCTGAATTGTATACATTCATTCTGTGATTTGCAAAACACTTTTACATCCCATCACTTTATTCATTTATTACTTAATGGGGTATTATCTGAGTGAAGAAACTAAGGTTCACAGAGTCTGAGTTTGTAGCTTTTTCAAAGTCATCCACTTGATTATGGCAGAGATAAGACTTGAAACTAGCCACTCATTTCATCTTCCTTCTCTTTTTTCCATGTTTGTGAAATCAAAGTCACATTTTTTAGAATATGGTAGACACTAAAATTCTAACAAAAGCTTCCCAAAATTTACTTCCATCAACAATTAGAGTGAAGTATTCAGACAAAAGAAATTATGGATCAATTTATTAATCAATCACATTTCTCTCCTAGGACAGTGCAATATCATTTGTCTAGAGAGACGGAGCAGGCTGGACGCCTCTGCCTGGAAGTTTGTGTCTAACGTGGAAGTCAGGATATGGGTCAGCAAGTTGGCGAAGAAGCACAGAAGGAGAGAACATGCATATGTATAGGATACACATTTCACACGTTTGCCAACCCTTGAGAAAGGACTAGTTAGTGCACACTCGATCATGCGATGCTCTACCCAACAGGGGGAGCAACTCCCACAGGCAGGCAAAAAGCTCAAAAGTGATGGAGCCAGAAGAGAGTGCTAGGCTCTGTGCTCATTTCAGAACGACCTTGTCTCTCCAGGGACTTAAGCCAAGCTCAGTGTGTGTGACTCTTCATTCCTTAAGGATAGGATTTCTCTTCAGCAGCTTCAAAGCTACCGGAGCACAAGTTTCTGGAACTTATGTTTACTGCACATGCTCAGAAGTAGTACTCCCGCTGCTAAAGAAAACCAGAGGGTATACGCCCACAGAAGAAAGCTACATTTCTTAGGGGCTACTGCTGAAAGACCCTGAAGAGAAGAAGCAGTGGCTAGGTGATTATGAGCTCCACAACTGAGCTGAAGATGTTAAGAGGAAGCAGGATCTACTGAGAAAATTTGAGGAAAGATGCAACACGATCCTGTATCATTTTGTTTGTTTATTGGATTTGGTATGGTTTTAAATTTTTATTTTATTTTACAAGTATGGATGTTTTGCCTGTGTATATATCTGTATACCACTTTTATTCCTGGTGACTGAGGAGGCCAGAAGAGGGTGTTTGATCCCCTTAGGCCTGGAGTTACAGTCAAGTGTAAGTCATCATGTGGGGAATTGAACCTGGGTCTTCTGCAAGGGCAGCCAGTGCTCTTAACTAATAAGGCATTCTTCCTGTCCCTTGTCCCTTACCCGTAGTTAATACACTTTCTCTCTGAACACCTGTGACATATATGAAGAACAGCACAGAGCCCCCACCCTAGTTCATATGGTAAATTATTAGAGCCCAGGGCCTTCTCTACCAGAAAGAGTAAAATCTGATGCTCAAACACTTTCTGTAATTGGCACTGTTTGGGGCTGATGAGATGTTGAGCCCTCATGACTAGATCAGTACCACTATAAGAAGTCACCAGAGTGTCCTCTCTTTCTCCTCTACATTGAGTAGAGGTCACCTGAGCAGGGGAGGCCATGTCCCTAATGGAATACTTATGACACACAAGGAGCAAAGTGATTGAGGAATGGGTGTGAGCACCCATGCTTTCTTCCTGAGCCAAGATCATCTGATATGGCTCAGAGGAACTAAACCAGGTTGTTTGGAGAGTCCCCTGCAAAACTTAAGCTGTGGCAATTTTATTGAGAGCAGTCAGAACTTTTATACCCTTGTCAGAAACAGAATATAGTGTCAGTTGCCAGGATCAATACAACCCTAGTTGCCAGGATACGACTATGTTTGCAAACTTTGCAGGGTGCACAAGATTAATGTCTCAGATCAATTGTCCTCTCAAAACTTCCATGCTTTCTTGACTTTGGAGAAACATAAATTGGTCTGAATGTGTCACTACCCAAGGGTGTGTGTCAGTCTCTCAGGAAATGGAAGGCACATTGTGTCTGGGGAACCACGGGCTCTAACCTGAAAACCTATTATGCATGTCTCTCAAGGAAGCTAGACCAGGCCAACTCCATGGTTCCCTCAGAGAAGGAAGAATTCCAGTGATACATGGGGAGAAGGCACGGAGGAGAGGAGTGTGAGGATGTGAATATGAACAAAGCATAAGGATCTATATGTGTGCAAATATCACAATAAAAACTACTTTGTATGCTAACATAATAAAATAAAAGTATGCTAAAGTAAGAAAAGGTTTAATTTTAAAATGAAGAGGATGAAGATGTTGAAGAAGAAGAAGAAGAAGAAGAAGAAGAAGAAGAAGAAGAAATCAAATAACAAAACCCCCAGACCCCTGCAGGCATTTTGATTTTGAACTTCCAGCCTTCAGAGAGGTGAGAAATGAATTTTTGTTGTTTAGGTTGATTGTCATGCATAATAGTCAGAGCTTGAGTTGAGCGTATGGTCATATGACCATCAATTTAAGTAGTCTGGGGTGACCTAAGTGTCCTGTGCTGACAGAGCTTGCAGTCTGTGAAGGAATCATGTAAGGAAGAAGGGCACTAAATAAACAACTGAAGCAGGACGTAGAGTGATTAACTTTGAAAGAGATTAGCAGGTGTTCACAGGACTGGGGAGTCCCGTGAGGACATCCCCCAAAGGGCCTTATACCAAAATGATACTTTGAGGTGAGATAGTGACAAGCAGGTTGAAAGAGGCTCTTAGGCTTCAAACAGCATGAAGCTGAGGTGAGGAAGATTTTGGTAAGAAGCAGACTGGAGAAAATGTCAGGAAAGGAAGAGAGTGACAGGAAGTGAGGCTGGCAGCTAGCAGGCAAGAGCTCCAGGGAAGCTGTCAGAGTTGGAATGTTCTTCCCAGTGTATTGGGAAACAATTGAAGGGTTTCAGCTGAGGAGTGAAATGATCTGATCTTCACGTTTAGAAAGTCTCTGTGAATAAAATGAAGATAGGATTAGAGGGTGGCTAACCAGAAGAAACTTAGGCAGCCATGCTCGGGAAGGGCATGGATCCAAGACTGCCCAGAAGGTGGTAGTGATGAGAAATGAAGAGGTGTTGATATGTGAGGACCAGTGGACTGGGTGGCTGAGAAGAGGGGGAAATAGAAGAGAGGCCAAAGGTGCAAGAGTTGGGAGGAAGAAGACATGCCTGGTCATTGCAGAAGGGCATCGCATGCAACAGGCCTGACTGCTGCTCTCCATCATCACATCAAGGGTGTTCTTAGGCCAACATAAGGGACTTGGCTCTCAGAGCGGCTCCCAAACAGGTAATTGATAAGGCAGTTGGACTGTACAAGCCATGTGACTTACAGTGAAGGTCCACTGGAATTTTGACAGTATAAGGCAGAAGAACTCAACATGGATGTTCAACCTCAGTCAAACCCACTATCATCAGGTTTCTAACAGACTTTCTACTGTCCATTAGAAATATCACCTCTGTGCTGCTGGATTTTGAGGTCAAGGGAGAATGAATGAAATCCAGCCTTCTCCAGAGGGAACTGGCATAGATAGGTAAGCTCTGTGTGGAGTTCTCCTGTGTGTAAATTGCCCCTATGGTCCAGCTTAGTATCCTTGCTGCAACACTGTAACAGAGTTAGAGTCAGAGTTCAACTACAGGCTAGGTCCTGAGTCCTAGAGAATCTTCAAGACTGGGGTATTCTTAGGGGCCCTTGACACAAACTTCAGGATTTACATTCACAAGTGAGTCACAACACAGGAGAAACCAAAATCTAGGGGAACAGAAGACCTCAGCCAGGAAGGGTGAGGTAGAAGCCTGAGGAATTCCACAGTTGAGGGATAAACAAAAGGAGACAACATACACAGGGGGGCCAGAACCCAGGCATCTCACTGAGGAATGTCGGCTGGATGGAGCCCAAGATCATTAATGACTTTGGCCAGACAGTCCCTGTGGGCAGTTGTAGGCAGAACTAGCTCATTAGGGGTTGGAAGAGGGAATCCATCCTCTCAAGAGTAGGAGGAGCAAAGGCATGTAAGAGAAATGTGCATATATTTTGAAAGATAGAAGAAAAAGTGACAGGTATGGGGCTAGACTCAGTAGCACTAATGAATGTGAGATGTACACTATGGCTCACAGAGTATGTGGTCTAGCACCAATGCCAGGAAGGAATCCACTGTGCTGGGGATCTGGAAAGCAATGTGTACACACGATGGAGTGTTTAGCCCACCTTGAGGATGACACCGACCTTTAATTTGGGACTTGAATAATGAGCAGAAATGCATAGGAGTGTGTAGTATTCAGTTTCTGGCCCAGCCTAGCCCTGTTCTAGACCTGCCCAAAGCTGCTTAGCTTTGCCTAGCCTTGAGGTCTGGACTAGCAGTCCCAAAGTCTCAAAGAAACACCCAGAAGCATATATTAATTTCATGCTGCTTGGCCTATGGCTCAGTCATATTGCTAGCTAGCTCTTCCATCTAAACTCAACTCGTTATTCTTATCTTGTTTAGCCAGTGGCTTGGTTGGTACCTTTTGTCAGAGCAGCATTCTGGTCTTCTTTTCTCTGTGTCTACATCTCTGCTCTCTCTGCTGCAGCTCTGTCTGACTCTGCCCTTCTTCCCCTATATCTATGCTCAGATTTCCTGCCTGCTTCTAAGATGCCTTGCCATAGGCCAAAACAGTTCCTTTATTATCCAATGATAATTTACAGCGTACAGAAAGACACCCCACATCAGGAGTGTAGAAATGCAACATTCTGGGAGAGGGAAGAACATATGTAAATGTCCACAAGGAGACCGAGTATGTGCTACAGAGGGGCATGAGGAGCGAGCGCTGAGGAGTGGGAAGAGATGGCTGCAAAATGGCAAAAGTGGACTCAGCCTTGCAGACACTCTAGGCAGAGGAATGACTTTTGGGAAGGATATCAACAGGGCAAGGATGTTGAAATGTTCAGTGTCCTTGAGGTGTTCTAACATGGACTTTGAATGGCCCAGGAAAAGATGCGGCAACCCACGTAGGAGAAGTAAAGGCAGATGAAGAAAGTACATACATGGGAGAGATGGAGGATGTGGGAACCCTGAGGAGGAAGATTGTGTGGTGGGTGGGGCCAGTGAAAGATCTGGAAAGATGGCAAGTTGTGGTCAGGAAGCAGGATATTTGGATTTATGACTTCACAGGTGGAGAAGCTCTGACTAATCCATAAGTCAGGAAGTGGTCTTGGGAAGGGCTCTGCTGACCCTTGTGATCATTGGGACCACCTCTTTGATCTGACACTCACATGGCTTTCCTTGCTCCTTTCAGCATCTGATGTACCGCCTTTCCTTACTCCCCTTTCTCCTCTTTCTGGACCAGCAAGAAAAATTCAACAGCATCTTTTCTTATTTCCGGGGAAATTTATTCCAAATGTGTCTGATTCACTTGCGTTTACAGAAACTCGAAATCTCTAGTGTCCAAATACCCTTTCAACTATTTTTTTTCCTTCCTTTTCTTAGAAACAGGAAGTTGTGTTTGGCAGAGGACAACTCTTTCAGTGATCCTGAGACTTAGAAGATGTTTGGAATGAGGGACGGTGAGGTCTGGGGAAGGCTTCTTTACTTTCTCCTTTGCTGGGGCAATTGGACATCACCTGTCAGGGAACCCTAGGATGTTTTGATCTCTCGTCACTGAGCCCAAGCCGGGAAGAAAAATGTTACAAATGGGACAGATGTCTTTCTTCCCGTCTGCCTTAGCTTGGCCTTTCAGAATGTACTTCCACATTGATAATTTCTCTCTCTTCCCATAGTTTCCGGAGAGGCACCCCCCTTCTCTCTTCTAAGGGGTTTCTGGGTTGGTCAACAATGTTAAGCAAGGGTGGCTACTTCTTTAGAGGAATGCCAGAGAATCTTCCCATTTGAAGAACAAGCCAAGGGAACATGCCATAGGTTATAACGGGGCACACTTACCTTGCCAAGTCTGAAAAGGCCATTCTTGGTTTTGTTGGTCTAGAAAACAGACAGGTGCCTGAGAGGCGGGTCCCAATCCTACCTTGGAAGACTGGGATTCTCAACTTACTCACAGCTGTAGTGGAAATCCAACCCTTTTGTTTTATTTATTTAAGTGGCTATTGTTTAGAATATTATATTTCTGTCTTATCCAACCTATGTTTCTCCCTCTTCCTCACCCGCAACCCCCATTCTGGGGATCAAAACCCAGAATTTCACTCACGCTAGCCATACATTCAACCACAGAGCTATACCTCCAGACCCCTATGATATTTTCCTATGCAAAGCAAATTAGACCATAGTATTTGTTTCTTTTAATGATTACCCACAATAAGCCAGCAAAAATGTCAGCTTTCACAGGTGACTTCTTCTGCTTCATGCACAGAGATTTCCTCATGAAGACATGTTGCCCTTCTGACATAGGCTGCCAAAGGACAGCAAACCCCAGTTTATCTTCCTCATGACAGGATAGCTGTTTCCCACTTCCTCTGCCATTTGGAATGACCTTGAGGAGGCTAATGATCTGAATGATAATGAAACTAGGGGTATGAATTTCTAGCAGGGATATACTCCTCACTTGGGAAATTGTATCCCCAAATTTGCAGTCTCTGGTTGGAATAAAGGGCAGAGAAGAAGCCCCAGGCAAGGATTTGCTTATCTCCTGTTTTTGTGACAGGGTCTCATTAAGTAGCCTAGATTGTCAATGAACTTAAGAACCTCAGCTTTCTGAGTGCTGGGATTGAATAGGTGTGCCACTATGCCTGGATTTACTTAGGGATAAAAAGTTTCGGGGGCAACCTTGATGCTAATACATTACCTTTGGAATACTTTGGGCAGATGCGCAGAGTATCCAGATTAATGCCTGAGTTACCTGCTGAATTAGAGCCTTAGGGCCTCCAATGAGAAAGCACTGGAACCTGTTTCCAGGAGAAACATCTAGAAGATGCAAACTCTCAGAGGAAATATAGCCTTTCCTTCTTTGAGCTAAAAGGGTGGCCGTGGCTGGCCAGGGCCAACAATGGTGTGGTCTCCCTCTGCAGCTCTGTTTGCTGAGTACTGAGCTGCAGCTGTTGAATTTCCAGACACAAACAAGTATGTATTCTGTGAGCCTTGCTGAGCCCACACAGCAAGGGAGAGCCAAGCCGGATTCCATTCTGCTTTGCACATCAGCAGCTCTGCTGCCAGCTGAACTCCAGGGCAAAAGCTATGTCTGGTAATGATACAGGCTGTCGGGATGGTACAGCTGGCCTGACATGGGAGTTAGTGAGGACAACACACTCATCTTTGATTATTTGGGGGGAGAATGAGAAACGGAAGGGCATGTAGACTTGCAGAAACACATATCAGTCTCAGTGAACTGGGGCCCCCAAAAGTGGGGAAAATTGTGTTTATTGCTCATCAACAACATGCTTGTGCGTGTACACGCTTGTTTATATTTAGGTAAGCCTGGTCTCCCACTCACTAAAAAACTAGACAGACAGGAAAAAGTAGATGTCAACTGCCATAGTCTAGAGACCAGTTAAGGATGACAGTGGCTAAAATCCTACTGGCCTTGCCTTGTGCCTCAAAGTCCTTATTTATACCAGGGCTCCATTTTTTGAGGGGTGGTGGTGGTGGTTTTTGGTTTTCTAAGACAGGGATTCTCTGTGTAGCATTGATTGTCTTAGAACTCACTCTGTAGACCAGGCAAGGCTTGAACTCACAGAAATTTCACAGTCTCTGGCTCTCAAGTACTGAGATTAAAGGCATGGGCCACTCACTACTGCTTGGTCCAGGGCTCCATTTAGCAGTGTCTTCTCATGTTCCATGCCTTGAGAGAAACTTGGAAGCAAGAAAAAAGGATAATGAGAAACAGGAAGATGTAAATTCATATATTTTTCTTTTGATTGCTAGAATGCCACTTCTTTTTATTTTTTTATATTTTTATTTATTATTTGGTGATTTTACATCACGAACCCCATCAAACTCAGTTTTCAGTCCTCTCAGTTTCATACCCACTCTTATGATGTCCTCATTTACAAAAACGCCCATTCATGCTGCTCATTTACTTATTAGAGCATAATTAAACTCCCTGTGGCCAGCCCCTTAAAGAAAACGAGTCCTTCCTCACCCACATCCCTGCTAGAGGCTGACAATGCAGAAGTGAGGCACTGTGTCATTTAGCTATGTTCTAGCCTTGAGCTCTTGTATACAATGACATCTTTTTTTTTTTTTTTTTTTTTAAAGTCCACTAATGGGTGAGTACATCCCCTGATTATCTTTCTGGGTTTGTGATACCTCGTTCAGGAGGATATTCTCCAAATTTTAGGACATCATTTTTTCTTACTGCTGAGTAGTACTCCATTGTGTAGATGTACCACAGTTTGTTAATCCATTCTTCAGGTGAGGGGCATGTAGGTTGTTTCCAGGTTCTTGCCATTATGAATAATGGTGCTGTGAACATAGTTAAGCTAATGCTTTTGGGGTGCGAATGTGCGTCTTTAGAGTATATGCCGAAAAGTGGTGTTGCTGGATTCTTGAAGAGATTGATTCCTAGTTTTCGGAGAAACCGCCATACTGCATTCCAAAATGGTTGAAAAAGTTTATACTCCCACCAACAATGGAGGAGTGTTCTCCTTGTTCCACATCCTCTCCAGAATAGGCTGTCATCTGTCTTTTTAATCTTAGCCATTCTGACAGGTGTAAGGTGTTATCTCAAAGTTGTTTTAATTTGCATTTCTCTGATGGCTAAAGATGTTGAGCACTTTTTCATGTGACTTTCAGCCATTTTTAATTCTTCTGCTAAGAATTCCCTTTTTAGTTCTGAACCCCATTTTTAATTGGGTTATTTAGGATTTTGGACTCTAGTTTCTTGAGTTCTCTATATATTATAGAGATCAGTCCTCTGTCACTTGTAGGATTGGTAAAAATCTTTTCCCATTTTGTAGGCTGCCATTTTTTCTTATTGACTGTGTCCTTGGCCTTACATAAGCTTCTCACTTTCAGGAGGTCCCATTTATTGATTGTTGTTCTTAGTGTCTGTGCTACTGGTGTTATATTTAGGAAATGGTCACCTTGCCAATGTGTTGGTGGGTATTTCTCACTTCTTTTCTATTAAGTTCAGTGTAGCTGGGTTTATGTTGAGGTCTTTGATCCGCTTGGATTTGAGTTTTGTGCAGGGTGATAGGTTTGGATCTATTTGCATTTTTCTATACACTACCATCTAGTTATGCCAACACCATTTGTTGAAGATACTATCTTTTTTCCATTGAATATTTTTGGCTTCTTTGTCAAAAATCAGATGTTCATAGGTGTCTGGGTTAATGTTGAGGTCTTCGATTCAGTTCCATTGATCCACAAGTCTGTTTTTATGCCAGTACCAAGCTGTTTTTATTATTGTAGCTCTATAGTATAATTTGAAGTTGGGGATGGTGATGTCTCCTGAGGGTTTTTTGTTGAGCAAAATTGTTTTGGCAATCCTAGCTTTCCTGTTATTCCAAATGAAATTGACTATTGTTCTGTAAAAAATTGTGTTGGAATTTTGATGGGAATTGCATTGAATCTGTAGATTGCTTTTGGTAAGATTGCCATTTTTACTATGTTGATCCTACCTATCCAGGAATATGGGAGATCTTTCCATTTTCTGACATGCTCTTCAATTTCTTTCTTCAGTGATTTAAAATTTTAGTCAAACAGATCTGATATTTCTTTGGTTATAGTTCCTGTAAGGTGTTTAATGATATTTGCAACTATTATAAAAGGTGGTATTTCCCTTATTTCTTTTTACAGCCATTTTATCTTTAATGTATTGGGGAGCTACTGGTTTCTTTGAGTTACTCTTGTATCCTGCTACATTGCTGAAGGTATTTATCAGCTGTAGAAGTCCCCTGGTAGAATTTTGTCGGTCATTTATGTATTTAACCATATCATCTGCAAATAGAGACAGTTTCACTTCTTCTTTTCCAATTTGTATCTCCTTAATGTACTTTTGTTCTCTTATTGCTTTACCTAAAACTTTGAGAACTATGTTGAATAGATAAGGGAAGAGGGAACAGCCTTGTCTAGTTCCTGATTTTAGTGGAATTGCTTTTAATTTTTCTCCATTTAGTTTGATGTTGGCCATTGGCTTTTTATAAATCACTTTTATTATATTTAGGTATTTTTTCTGTATTCCTGATCTCTCCAGGACTTTTATCATAAAGTAGTGTTGAATTTTGTCAAAGGCTTTTTCAACATCTAAGGAGATGATCATATGAGTTTTTTTCCTTCAGTTTGTTTATATGATGGATGACATTTACAGTTTTCGTATGTTGGGCCATCCCTGCATTTCTGGGATGAAGCCTACTTGATCGTGGTGAATGACCTTTTTTTTTTTATATATGTTGTTGGATTTGGTTTGCCAGAATTTTGTTGAGAATTTTTGCATCAATATTCATGAGGGAAATTGATCTGTAATTCTCTTTCTTTGTTGTGTCTTTGAGTGGCTTGGGTATCAGGGTCATTGTGGCCTCATAAAACAAGTTTGGAAATACTCCTTCAGTTTCTACGGTATGGAACAGTTTGAGGAGTAATGGTAATAATTCTTCTTTGAATGTCTGGTAGAATTCTGCACTGAAACCATCCGGACCTGGGCTTTTTTATTTGCGAGACTTTTTAATGACAGCTTCAATTTTCTTTGGTGTTATAGATCTGTTTAAGTCTTTAATCTGGTCTTGATTTAATTTTGGTAAATGGTACCTGTCCAGAAAGCTGTCCATTTCTTCTAGGTTTTCCACTTTTGTAGAGTATTGATTTTTTAAAGTATGACCTGATAATTCTCTGGATTTCCTGGGGGTCTGTTGTTATGCCCCCTTTTCATTTCTGATTTTGTTAATTTGGATACTCTCTCTCTGCTTTTTGGTTAGTTTGGATAAGAGATTATCTTGTTGACTTTCTCAAAGAACCAACTATTTGATTCATTGATTCTTTGTATTATTCTTTTTGTTTCAAATGTATTGATTTCAGCTCTAAATTTGATCATTTCCTGCTGTCTACTCCTTCTAGGTGAGTTTGTTTCTAATTGTTCTAGGGCTTTCAGCTGTGCTGATAGTTCTCTTGTGTGGGATTTCTCTAGTCTTTTCATATAGGCATCTAGTGCTTTGAATTTTCCTCTTAAGACTGCTTTTACTGTATCCCTTAAGTTTGTGTACATTGTGGATTCATTTTTGTTAAATTCTAAAAATTCTTTAATTTTTTTCTTAATTTCTTCCTGACCCAGAGGTGGTTCAGTTGAGTGATGTTTAGTTTCCATGAATTGGTAGGCTTTCTATGATTTTTTGATGTTGTTGAACTCTAACTTTAGACTATAGTCATCTGATATGGTACAAGGAGTTATACCCATTTTTTGTACCTGTTGATATTTGCTTTATGACCTAGTATGTGGTCAATTTTAGAGAAAGTTCCATGAGGTGCTGAGAAATATGTATGTTCCTTTTTGGTTGGGGAGGGTTTGGTATATATCAACTAAGTCCATTTGGGTCATAATTTCTCCTTATTTCTCTCTTATTTCTTATCTCTTGATTCTCTCTTATTTCTCTGTTGAGTTTCTGTCTGGTTGTCCTATCCACAGTGAAAGTGGGGTATTGAAGTCTCCCACTATTAGTGTGTCAGGTTTGATATGAGGTTTAGGCTTTAGTAGTGTTTCTTTTATACATGTAGGTGCCCTTGTGTTAGGGGCATAGATATTCAGGATTGAAATTTCGTCTTGGTGAATTTTTCCTGAGATGAATAATAAGTAGTATTCACCCTGGTCTCTTTTTATTGATTTTAGTTTAAAGTCTTTTTTGTTAGATATTAGAATGGCTACACCAGCTTTTTTCCTAGGGCCATTTGATTGGAAAGTCTTTTCCCAACCCTCTACTCTGAGCCTGTGTCTGTCTTTGAAGTTGAGGTGTGCTTCTTGTATGCAGCAGAAGGATGACTTCTGTTTTTGTATCCATCATGCTAGGTTGTGTCTTTTCATAGGTGAATTGAGTCCATTGATATTAAGGGATATTAATGGCCAATGATTGATATTTTCTGTCATTTTTTGGAAGTTGCTTGTATTTCCCTTTTTGGAAGGGATTTCTTCTGTGAGCTTATAAATCTTTTTTTTTGTTTTTGTTTTATTTATTTATTTATTGCATGTATAGGTCTTCATGGTTGTGTGTGTGTGCATATGGAGGTCAGAGGTTGATATCAGCTGTCTTTCTTGGTTACCTTTCACTTTCTTTATTGAAGTGGGATGTCTTGCTGAACCTAGGGCTTGATGGTTGGTTTACTCTAGCTAATCTACTACTAATCTAAGGCAATTCAGTTACTCTAGTTACTCCAAACTCTACTCTGTTTTCCTGGAGTTCCTCTGCCTCTGTATCCTGATCTTTGAAATCACAGAAAAGCTGCCAACCCCACTTGGCTTGTTACATGGGTACAGGAGATCTGGACTCTTGGCTTCATACCTGTACGTCAAGTACTTTATCCACTGAACCACCTCTTTAGCTCCTAGGATGCCATTTTTTTTAATGTCCATTTCTTCTGCCCATTTGTGACCAAGGACTCAGTTCCTTATATGAAGCCAGGGAGCACTTCTGAGCCTTGAGAGAGATGAGTTATGAAGACTGGATTTCAGAGTTTCCATGGGTAGTAGATAGGCATTGTTATCCCAGGTTAATAGTGCTCATTGGAAAGTTGGACTAAAAATG
Organism: Sigmodon hispidus; assembly: GCA_004025045.1. Lineage (NCBI taxonomy): Eukaryota > Metazoa > Chordata > Mammalia > Rodentia > Cricetidae > Sigmodon > Sigmodon hispidus. Next base: position 159,940 of record PVIH01000685.1, read on the forward strand.
TTGTGAGACATGGATAAAATGTGATGGGGTTCAGGTGACACTGGAGTGACAGCCCTAGGCAGAAGATGAGAGAGGCTCTTGTGTTTTCTGACTCAGGCCATTATATAAGAGGACTGATGGGGCAGCTTGATAGTATAATGGCAAGCCCCTGCCTCAAAATAAATAAAACTATTAAAACAACATAGTGATACAGCCCTGCAATTTCAACACTGGGGAGGTGGGGACAGGAGGTTCAGAAGTTCAAGACCACTCTTGACTATATAGTTTGAGATCAGTCTGGACTACTTGAGACCCTCTCTCAAAACAAAAACCAAAATGAGCAATGAAAAAATAGGGATCCCAGAGGTATTGAAAATTACTATAGCCTATAGGTTGGAATTTTCTAATACAGTGTTCTTGAAATGTGGTCTGTAAAACAGCAGCCTTCATATAACCTGGGCGGTTGTAGAACCCACAGATCCATAGCATCAGGTAATATACTGGGCTGAGTGCTGTAAAGGCATGGGGCTTGGGATTCACTGGCATAGCTCACTCAGATGAACTGTTGCTTGCATGAGATGGATGTAGTAGGCTTATGGGACTCTAAGGCAGTCTATTTCTTACTGAAAGTTGACGATACACAAGGAAGATGGCAGTTATCATATGTGTGCTCTTAAGTAAGCTTGTTTTTGGATGCTGGAAGTTAATGAACCAGACTAGACCACTTCTTTGGCATAAGATCACACTTTAGTTCAGAGACATATTTGCATAAATAGTTGAAATGGGTCCACCCTAGCAGGTGGTGGCCTGAGAACAAGTGACTCTCTATAACCCTGTGATGGGCACCACCACCCTTTAGACACTGGCTTTAACACTAAAGATATTTATTCATGGTCATTTCTGAGGATAACTTGGAGATAGCTATGGAACTTGCTTTGACATTTACCAACAATGCCTTGGCCTCATAACTCTCATATACTGATTTTTCCCCCAACTGTGAGGTAGATTGATTATTGGGAAAACCAAATAGAAAAAAATTCTTTTCCATTTTAACTTTGCTAGTCCTTTGCAAGAATGCTGGCTCTGAAGCCTCCCATTTGGAACACTTTAGGGTCTGTTATTCTTATACTTCTTCTCCTCTTCCTTATGAATGTGGTAGTACCCAAAAGGCTGTAGGCAGGAGGCCTGAAAGGGTCAAGTCATCTTGATATGTAGTATCACCTCAAAGGGGACCCTTGTCTATATATCCCAGTAGCCCAAGTCCATGAGCCTAAGACATTTCCACCAAGGAAATCATAGGGGACAAGGCTGGCTTCCACAGGGCTTGGCATCTTCAGGTTTCAGAGCCTCATCACAGGTGTCAGAGGCCTGACCTGAGGGGTCCCTACATTCCACCGTCCGCCGATGCCAGCCACCTCCACAAGTGCTAGGACATTCAGACCAGTCTCCCAGCACCCACTCTGCATGGGGCAATGACTGAATGATGTTGGTGGTTGCTCTTTCTTTGCTAGTCTGCATGCTGAAGTCCATGTCATTGGGAACAAAGAAGGTGTATTTGACTTTGGGGGGAAAGACCTCACCAGACACAGTCAGGAGCTGTACTGTTAAAGGCTCAGGTAGGGCCTGGAAGCTCTGTAACCTCTCCAGGGTAGCCATGGAACCACTGTACTTCAGAATGGTCCCCTTCATCAAGATGTCTTGCTCTATGGCAGAGATGGCCAGGTTGCCATTGAGTAGGTACTGCCCATTGGCTGCCTTCAGAGCCAGATAGCTGCCATCATTCCGGACCCCTGGGTGGTTCCGTTGTTTCACATCAATGTTTGTGGCACCAGCTGGGATGGTGACAATGTCATTGTAGCCATAACTGTAATAGAGACAGAAAAACTGTTAGGGCTGGTGTCTCCTTAGCTTGGAAATTAAAATGGGTTTCCCTGGGTGGCTAGGGGTGAACAGACAAATCAACTAGCAAATAATAGAGTGACACCTCAAAGTTCTAAATAAATTAGTTGCTAAGGCAGACAGAATTGTCTTGGGTATTGGGCTTTCCACGGGTTTTTGCTTCATCTGGCAAATCTACTGTGGATATTGAGGCAGTAAGATATGTCGATCTTGACAGAACACAGAAAAGCCCAGGAGGAGAATGCAGGCAATCTGGTCCCTCCTTGGTTCAAGTGAGAATTTAAATTCATTTTCAACCTTGCAATGGTCAAAGTAGGCATGGCTACCTCCAGACCCAGAGCTCAATATTTGTGGAAAAAACAATGAGCCCTTCACTCATGTCAGAACCCAATCAGAATAGAGGCTAAATGCTGTCTCTTTGAGTCAATCCTCATATAATATTTGATTCCTAGGGACTTGGAAAGAATGGAGGAATAAAGAAGCTTGTTTCTTTGCCACCTCTTGAGTGTGTTCAGACACTATGGTTTTTGGTGATAAGATACTATTGGGAAAGATGCTTCCCGTCCATTATAGACATGAGGCTTTATGTAGGATGTCAAAATGTAGTTCCTTGTCCTCCTATGGGAATGTGAGTTATACAGGGTTAAGATAAACTATTGAGAAAGGCTATCAGGTAGATTCTTTGCTATTATTTCTCTATGTCCAGCTGGGGCCAGTTTAAGAATAGAAAAAATATCTAAGGTCATATGTCTAGGACCTAGGTCTAAGAAACCTAGGATCCAAATAGCTCATGATTTCCCCCTACTTATTTTGAGCTTAAATTTGAAAATACTTCCAAGTTGGCTGCTATGAACTGGTTCTGTTTTTCTGAGATATGCACTTCTATAAGATATGTACATGGAAAGAAGAAGAAGAAGAAGAGGAAGGATGGAGAGGGGAAAGGAAGGGGAGGAGAGGGCGAAAGATAGATAAAGATGGAGCAAGCTGTACTAGGTAGAAAAAAAGGAAGGAGACAAAAACTCTGAGGTACTGGGGCTGGACTGGAGCCTTGAATGCTAGACAGTCATACGAATGTTCTTGATACCAGAGTGACAAAAAGAAACACTTGACCTTGACCGTAGTTTCCGGGACTCTCCAGGAAATGCAAGGGACAGCAGACAACAACCACAGGTACTTAAAGAACCTGGTCTGGCATGCAGAGATGGCCTAAGTTTAATCTCTAGCATACCAGGAGGAAGAAAAGAAGAAACCCAAGTTTTCTTTCTGTCACTAGCTCTCAGCGTGAACTTAGAAAAGCCAATTGATCTTTTCATGTTTCTGTTCTTCAATCCTAAGCAGAGAATAACAGTATTGACCTTGCTCAGTAAACTGAAAGCACTTAGAAACACCCCAGGAGCTCTAATGCATGTGGGGTGCTTGGATGTGAGTCCTTAGATTCTGAAGGATGCTGAGCCACTGGTTTGTGTTCTCTTCTCTGATGAAGATCTAGTCCCAGAAGGACAGAGCTCATAGGTCTTAGGGTTATGTGTTGTTTCCAGGGGAGCTCTTTTGTGTCTGAGTCCTATGTTACTCAGTGTTATTTTTTCTGAGAATTGATTCAGAGCTGATATATTTCTGTCCGTGTGGTCTCCAGCACTAATAAAATAATGGCTGCTCTGGCCTCATCCTCTCTATGGCCAGATCTCATGCAAAGTGCTCTACACCTTCTACCTTAGGAAATCTCGACAGTGAGCATGAGAAGAGATGACCACTGACATTCTGTAGAGAAATGACGCTTAAAGTACTTATAAGACACCCCCCAACTATTAACTAGCAGCTGTAACTTGCACTTGAGGCCATCAGTGTCCAAAGCCCTTTATGGTCCTCTGCCTAGATACAGCCACTAGGAGACCCACCTGAAGGGTGTGAAGGAACCAGAGATCTTCCTACATGTAGTGCCTTTGCCGCCGCACACCCCACATTTGTCCAGCTTCTTAGGTGAGTTCACCACGTGGTCACAGCCAGCCTTAACACATTGCCCCCGGACGCAGACGGACAGAGTATCCGGCCCACACAGAGTGCCATCAATCACCTGGGAAAGGGAAGGGTAAGAGGCCATGGAGCACATGCAGACAGGGCGTGGCCATGTGTGCCTGCCCTTCCATCCTTGTCTGATCCAGGAGATTCTTACCTTGGCTTCAAACACTTTGAATTCACTTCTCCCTCGGGCTCTGCAAAACAGTTTGCATCGGTCCCGGGGGGACACTCCTGAATATTTAGGGACCCACTGCAGGAAATTTCCATCCAGATCAGTATGGTTGTAGGCATTATATTTCTCACACTGCTGCTCCCTGAAGCTTTTTCCTGAGAAGAACAAGGAATGACATAGAAGTAACATAGCTGAAGGACTTTGAGAGAAAGATTTGAATCTAGGGCCCCTTTCTTTAGGCTTTGGACTCAACCCAAGGCCACAGGCAGAGCCCAGTATTAATAAACACACCTGAATGCTGGGATGTGAACCTTCCTTAAAGATACAAGGGTAGGAACCATCCTGCCTCACATTGGGCTTTCTGGTACAAATATCCTTTCCATCTGTGCATGCATGATTGGCACAGAGCTATATTTTTCAGGACTCTGCAAATTATACTTTGTCTTGATTTTCCTAGTAACAACGGACATGTGACAAAGACTCACTGACATTTGTGGTCTTGCCTCTACATCTCGTTTTCTGTAATTCTGAATATCTATGGGAGAGCTCCATCTGCAGGTACTATAATCACCCCCCAATCAGCATTATCTGATTCTTTTGATACTTGGTTTGGTTTGGCATTATTATGCTCCAGGATGAGACTGGCACGTCAGCGTCCTGAACATTCAAACATCTCTCTGTGCTATTTCTTTTTTTTTTTAAACTTTATTTATTTATTTATTTATTTATTTATTTATTTATTTATTTATTTGCCTTGGTGTTTTGCCTGGAACTGGAACTACAGACAGTTGTTAGCTGCCATGTGAGTGCTGGGAATCGAACCCGGGTCCTCTGGAAGAGCAGAGGGTGCTCTTAATTGCTGAGCCATCTCTCCAGCCCCTCTCTGTGCTATTTCTAATCTACCATGACATCCTCTGGCTAATTCAGGAAGATTTGTGATTTCAAATGTATGCCTATGACTTTTGTAATCCCAGATCCAGGCCTCATGCCATCCTCTGGGGACTCAGTGCTCAGCCTCCAATGAGCCTCCCCAGTGATCATACATGAAGGCCTATGTGCACTGCCTTCAAACCAAACTACCCTCCAGATGTGAATGATTCCCTTGCACAATCCCGAGATGAGTCTATTCTTCCTACCATGTATCTCCTCCCTGGGCAGGCCCCTGAGTGGCCCATGGAGACTTCTAAACACAGATGCTCAGTGGTGAGTTTGTGAGTCCACACTGCTGAAGGGGTCTTGGCTGTAATTGCAAAACCTTCAAAGCAACCTGATAGGATAGTTGTCATAGACAATCTACCTATGCTGTTTCAGGCTTTAAGGACATTTGTAGTCTGCCTTCATCATGCTGCCATCTTCTGCTTTGATCCACCTAGTGGATAGTACCTCATGCCATACCTGCCTCATCCTGGCACAGCGCTCCTGTCTTCCCAATATATATATCATCCTCTGGGCCTTCATTGACCTAGACTCTCAGAGCTTCTTTCTATGAATTCCTCATAAGCCCAGGGTTGCTGCCTCACAGATGAAGCCATAATTACTATGTAAAAGAATTTACCATTAATATTGCAAAGTCCTTGAGGACAGAGACCATGCCTTGTATATTTCTAGCTTCTATATTTACTATAGCTATGGACACACAGAGGCGCTGGTTGATCTCAGTGCATGTGAAACCATGTCACCTATTATCTATGCCTACCTTGCAAACTCTTAATACCAGAGATGAATTTTTAAAACCTCATATTGTTGCTAATCCTCTGTGTTTAGCAAAACTCCAGAACTTACAGACTTCTCTGTTAGACATCCAACCCATTGCCAGGGCATCTTGGCACATGGGAGAACTTTTCCTGAAGCTCCCCGTGTCTTTTCATACTGCCAATACTGCCTGGAGCTGCCCAAACTGGTGCTGGAACAATCTCTGCTCCTGCTCCCCCCCCACTTAAGTTGGCTCCCACCCCTTTCCACCTCTGAGTTTGTGTGTGTGCTTCCTAACATGATCCGGAGGATAGGAATGAGCAAGTGGAGGCAGAGGTGGTGCTCTTTCCTGGGAAGGCTCTGTCAGGCAGTTGCCATGGTCCCAAGGGAAGATGGCAGCTCTTCTCAGAAGGAATGTGCCCAGGAATCCCACTCAGAGATCTTCTCTCTCCTGCCTGAGCCGAATGTTGGCTGGAGAGACTTGGAGGTTTGGCTCTGATACTAGCTTTGGAAAAGGCTTCCATCTGCACATACAGAAGGGTTCAGATGCCTCCAAGACCATTATTCCCCTCTACACAAACCCTCTTCAAAGGTCCCTTCCAGGTAGATTTGGTTGGGAGTGACATGCTTTGCCTTTCTACAGCTCAGAGACCAGGATAGGGGTAATCTCCCTTCTTCAACATCGACAGCCTTTCCCTAAAGTAAGAACTACTCAGGTGCTTGAGGACTGTTCCCAGGCTTGGTGTCTTGCAGAGTCCATGTAAATTGGATCAGGACTCAACTCTACACCTGGGAAGACTTTTCTTCCCCTCCTCTTGGGATCTGTTGCTCTTGTACCCCATGGGATATTCTGGTAGGTAATTACCATTTGGTGGACATTCCTCTGTGTTGCAGGACTGGTACTTGACTCTCTCACCCAGACAAAATCTTCCTCCATTCTGAGGTACTGGATTATCACACTCACGGTTGGAAAACTGTATTCCTCCTCCACAGGTTCGAGAACATTCTCCCCAGGGTCCCCATGGACCCCAGTCTCCATCTACCACAGCCTGCAACACACAATGTCACTGAATCAGGACCATAGGGGAGTAGACCTCACTTGTCTATGGCACTTGTTGGCTGTGGACCTGACTTTCTCAACTAGTTATTCTCGTCTGAGTGTATGGAGTTCTGTAAATGATTCCAGCTGCTTGTTCAGTGTAGTGTGGCTTGTTTGGATGTATCTTAGGGAACATAGAGGCTGCTTTGGGTTTGTTTGCTGCGACTGCCCAGTGTATATAAAACAGCACCTTACCCTAGCCTAGTGCTCCACACAATAGCTGCTGAATGAGTATGAGGGAGGGTTTTTTATGGATAAGTTTGAGCCTGGTACAGTAGGTTTCTGTTGAGGCCCATGCTCTTTTTCATGGGAGGAGTATGGAGTCACTGTGGTTGCCTCATCCAGGGAGAATAATAAGCCACTAGTACCTAGTAGATTAAGAGAATGATTATTCTAAATAACCAACAGTGCACAATCCCCAAAAATCCTTTCCCAGCTCCAAATGTCACTAGTGGTGAGGTTGAGAAGCCTTGGCCTGAAGAAATGGCCACTGAGAGGTCTTGCCACAATTCTATCAGCTACTGGTTCCAGTGCTAGGACAGTGCTGGGTAACAAACAGAATCACTTCCAAGTTTACAGTTGACTTATGAAAACAAAGCCTTTTCTGTCATAGCTCCATAGAGAGTTCTAAATTAATTTTTTTTCTATTACTAAAGCAACACTTTGCTCATATAAAAACAAAGCAAAAGACTTAAAAAATAAACAAAGGAAGGAAGAAAGAAAGAGAAAGTAGGTAAGCTTTCAAAATGCACCACTGCCCAGAGAGACACCATTGCCATGACTTTCATAGGATCCTCCCATTCTTAGGCTTTGAATATAAAATCCTACAGTCATGGTGCTTTTGTTTGACAAGTATGACCTTGTATACAAAAGTTAGTTTCCAGTCCTTCCTTTTCACTTTAACGATACATGATCCTGGGACTGTTTTATGTCACCCTGCCACCTGATGGGTGGTTGGACTACCCTTCTCTCAGCACCATGAGAATGAATGGGGACAACAGGAGGTGGCTGAACTGGAATCCATGAATGCTCGCCAGCCCCAGCTTTGGATTAGAGTGTGTGGCTTCCACAGCCCAGAAAGACTCTCAGGCTCAGCACAAGAGCATGCCACTGTCAAGAGGACAGTGCTTGGAACGTGCTTGGGCCACCGTGGCGATTCAGCGCTGGGCAAAGCCCAGGCAGTGAAACTCATCGGATGGTGTTTCATCATGAAGGCTCCATGACTTGCAGTAGAAGAAATGTGATCAGCCTTGCTGTTTGGATGTATTAAGAGCAGGGCAAAGAAATGAACCACTTAAAAGCCTCACTGGCATTGCCTTGGTTTTTCATGTAAGTTTCCTCTGTACTGGTCCAAGTTTTCTCTTTTTGGACACAGGCCACTCGGATCTCTTCTCTCCTCTTCTGGGAGTATGACATTCTTACTATTACACTTATTTTCTGGTTTCTACTAAGGAACTCAGCTCAAACATGGTAGGCTATGAATACCCAGACTTTGATGAAATGTTCCTATCCCACGCCGCTCTCTATTTATAATGGACTCCTCCAGGTTCTCATTTTCTTAGTGCTCACCCTCTGGTCTTCATACCTTCACCAATCTCCATAAGCTCTTAAATTAGCTACAAAACCAAAGAAGATGTGGGGGCATCGATGACAATATCCTATTGACTGTGAGCAAGCCTTAAGGCTCATCACATGTTGGGTAATGACAATTTATTTTGTTGAAAGATGAGTGATTTTTCTGGTAAGAAATCCTTGCAGTTTGGCCTGAAGTATTTTAGCCTGACTCTCAAGTATGGTGCTTTTGTCTCTCCCTCCAGCTCTCCTCTCTGCCCTTCCTCACCTTGGGATGCTCCACTTCCTCCTTGGGCACACAGATGCCATGCAGGCAGAGATGTTCAGGGCCACAGGGTGTGCCATCAGCCCAGAGCAGGCTGCCATTCTTTGTGTGGCAAACAGGCTCATCACTATCCTGGTGGCGGCACCAGAGCTGAACACAGATGTCCTCCACAGAGGTGTTGGGGCAGTGGCGGAAATCAGGCCCAAAGATCTGCTTACACTGCTGGTCCAGCTCATAGAGGGTGCTGTGGCCTGGGAGGCCTGTGGGGAGGGGCAGGGCTGAGGTGGGAGCATCTAGGAGACAATCTCCTGAGAATAGAGGAAAGAAATGAGTCAGAAATAGGGCAGGGCCTTGCTCTCATCTCCCTGTGGTCTCCTGCACCAGGGTTCAATTCTGAATGATGTGATTTAGTGTCTAGCCATCCCAGATTCTTCTTCCCACACCTAACCCTAACCAACATCCAACCATGTACATAGAACTCACTTAATTCTGAACAACTATATTAAAGGTTTCTATAGAATACGTTTTCTTTTACTGTCTAGAACATGTCAGGTGCATTCTCTGTGATGCTCCTGCATCTAGTGACTGCCAGCCACTTGCACTATTAAACCACACCCCACTTAAGTACCCTGACATGCAAACATTTGTACAATCTACTACTTTTTTTTTTCGTCAGCTATATCCCTGCCTCCTTGAGAAGAATCTAGAATACTTTCTTCACTGCTTTGTTGGACAAGCCAAATTGTTTAACTAGACACCCTTGCCCTAGACCTTTGCTCTCATGTAACCTGCCCACAGTCTTTTTGTCATTGTTCAGTGCCATACAGTCTACCACTTCAGCCCAGAACATTCTCTTCTCTGCTTTTTCAAACTACAAATAGTCTTCCATTCCTTTACGTTCTGCTTAAACTCACCACTTCAGACAGCCTTCTCTGTCTAATTCCTTCTGCTTGGGAACAAATAAATCTAAGTTAGCCCAGAGGTTGGCCTATGGGAAGATGAGGGCAAGGAAGAGCATTCTGAGAGCATGCTTAGCATGCCTTTCTAGAATGACATGCCTCTGAAGTCTTTCCCCACCCTATGGGCTTTGTGAGAAAACACAGCTGCAGGGAGTCCCCAGGGCAGGGCAGGTGCTAGCAGACATGGAGGAGACTCTATAGCAGATGGATGGGAAGAAGCCCAGGGGAGCCGAGTGGAGCATACCGTGTCCATCGTCCAGGAGCTCTGTTAGGTATACAGCACTACAGGGAGACCAGGGTAGCGTCTTGTTCACGTGGATGAAGAATGGCGCCATCATGTGGTACTTGCCCATGGGCCCAAACAGCCTCACACAGGGCTTAGAATCATCATGTGGCATGCTGAGAACGTGGCCTGGTTGAGGGGGGGGGCGGGGAGCAGAGAACTGTGGTCCAGACCAGCTGCCCACACCTCCAGGTACCCAGTCTTGCCCTCATTGTTCCTTATGTGGCCAGCAGTGCTGATGATCTCAACTGCCTTTTTCTCATCATCTCCCCATGGGCATGGCCACCCTGACTATCTGAACACTTTTGTTCTGGGTCTTGCTCTCAGGTCCTACATCCAGAAAGCCTTTTCAGATGTCTGAGAACCATTGAAGTTTGAAATTCCTTTCTTTTCTCACAGATCTCTCTGGATCACATATTTACTTCTACTGTTGGTTGTCTAACATGGCTCTCTCTTCATAACCCATCTCCCCATGAAGCCTAACTACTTAGCTTACTTAATCGTCATGGTAACCTAACACTTCTTCCATGTTTTGGCATTCTCTGGGTAATGCTGCTGACAGCCCAGGACACCAATTTAGCACTTTGGTCTTATGGTCAGGGTAGGAGTGGAGTCATTGATATCAAGTACAACATCTATCTACATAGAACTTCTTTGTCAATGGCTACATGTGAGGCCGCTTCCTTCTCAGAATCCAGGCAGCTGTGGATTTGGAAGAAGCAGCTTCCTCTGATGTGTGAAGCAAGTTCTGGTGTGATGAATCTTACCTAGCTCATGGGCCAGGGTGTAGGCTGCCTGCAGTCCCTCGTCTTTGATCACTGAGCAGCTCTTGTTGGGATCACAGATGGTGCCAACGTCTGCCATCCCCAGGGTGTCACATTGCTCCCCCTTCCCGCAGAAGTTCTGTTGGTAAAGAGCATGTTAGGTTGTAGAGATAGACATGGAGACCAGAGTTAAGGGCCTAGGGTTCCACTCAGCCTCTGAGAGACTCCACCTAATGTTGTAAACATTACTGAGACTTCTAAAACTTTTTAAAAAGAATTAGATTATCAATAGAATTCAGCTTCTAGACATCCCACCTAGTTGCCCTACATTCTTGATTTTTCTGTCTTGGTTGGGACAGCTAGATCACTTACCCTGTTTTTCTAACCTGGAGAGGGACCGAAGAAACCCATTATTGTTAAAACAACAGCAACATCAACACCAGCACCATATGTGTGCACACATTCTCTCTCTCTTTCTTTCTTTCTCTCTCTCTCTCTCTCTCTCTCTCTCTCTCCCCCCCCCCCCCCCCCCCCCCCCCCCCCCCCCCCCCCCCCCCGTCACACATACACAGTAGCAGCAGCAGCAGAAGGGAGGGCACACACTGAGTGACAGTTGGTTTGCCTGGGGACTTCAAAGGCTTGCTTTGGGAGGTAGAGATGCACATTTACTCCCAGTCTGCCTCTGCAGTAAGACTGCTTGGGATTAACTGTGGGCTCTACTGATGTACAGCCTCTTGGTGTCTCAATTACCTCAGTTGCAAAATGGGCATAACACCACTTCACTTCCATCTGTGACTCTTGTGAGGGCTAATGAAGTAGCAGGGCCTGGTATACATGACTGTGTTCACTGGCCTTCAGGAAAGCTGTTGAATTAAGTCAGCACAGCCATCCTATGTGAAAACCCCAGGAATCCCCAGGTTATCATTCCTGTGCCCAACCAGACTGAGACAGAACCCCTTTTCCATTTCCAGACCTTTCCCAGGGCAGCTTGAGTCTGTTTTCTCTTGGTATGACCTCAGCAGACAGCTGGACACACACTTTTGGAAAAGAGCCCTTATAAGATTCTCCTTCCCTTGCAATGGCCTCACACTTGTCCTCATGATCCCCTTCTCATCATTCCAGCAGGGGACCTCCAAAGTCCAGCTGGGGCCTGCAGGGAGACACTTCCCATGTTTGGACAGCCTCTAAGCTCTCCCTTTGATCTCTGCCCATTTCATCTCCCATCTTCCCTGGCTTTCAGAGCCAGCCCACACACCTGTCTGGTGAACAAAATGGCAGTGTCATAATGCTCTGGGTGGCGGTCACTGGGCTTGTTGAAGCGCCGCTGCCAATTGCAGAAGTTGCGAAGTGTGAGCCCTCCATTGTCCGAGACCTCCGGGCCCCATCCTTCCTCCTCTACCGTCAGAACTTTTACTACTACAAGGTTGATGGAATTCCTGATGCTTGGGTGCTTGTAGATTCGGGCTGCCATTGCCATCACTGTGAGGATGTGGTTCTATCAGGAAAAGGGACAACAGAAAACACTAATCAGTTTCATGTCCTTGGCTTCCCAAATACTGCTACCTCTTGTAGGAGACACTTATCTCACATGTTTTAGACTCTAGGATGAGCCTTAGGTATGCAGCATCTCATGAGGATTAAGAAAGCATTCCAGGACTCAATGCTATTTCCCCAGAGAAGAAGTGGCTAGTCCAAGATTACAAGGCTAATGGACCATTATCTGAACACAGATCACAAAACTTAAGCATTTAACATTAAGGCCAGCTTACGGGCTGACCTACCTCTAGTAATTAGTTAAAGTTCAATACTGTCAGTTCTCCCTTGTACCAGCAACATTTTGAATACATCAACAGCTGTACATGGAGCATGGATGTTGTATTAGAACTGTAAATAAAAAGTTCTCTTGGGTTGGATGGCTTATTCTGACTGCCCAGGACACCCATTGGTTCTTGGCTAAGCATCCCCATCTTCCCTGGCTCCACTCCAGAAGAAATAGTCGAAAGACTCACAGTCAGTGGAATTTCCCTCTTAGGATTTGTCTGAGCATTTTCCTGGTGTTCACTGGTATAACATCTACTTTTTAGCATGGGAACTGTTCACTCTGAAACCTTGATTCTAATAATTACCCTTAGCGACTCTGCAGTAGTCATTGGCCACAGTTGACAGGCTGCCTCATTAACCTCTCACAGAAACGGCAGATCAGCCATTGCCCTTCTGCTTATGAATGAGAGAGCCATTCAAGTTCAACATGTTCTTGCAGATTATATTACTCTTAAAGCCAAGAAGTCAGCCCAGGTGTGTGTTTGAGGTCCAGACTCCTCCCTTGGTCCCCAGAGTTCGGATTTCTGGTTTCTGCCAGCACAGTCTCCATCACCTCCCCCTCTAGTATTTATTCACTTTTACTTGGGGATTGAGAGAATAATAAGACCCACTTGCTGAGAATCCCACCTGCTTTCATTTCCACCCAGGCCAACTGAAGGGTTTGTGCTCCTACGTCATTAGCTGGCCTCTGGCCTAACCCTGAGCTGCCAACTGCTCTCTTGCTGGATTCCAAGGCTTTGAGGGGAGGCCAGATGGGAGCTTATTGTCCTGCCTCCAGAACCTTGTGGATTATTTGTCAGAGGCAGAAACAAAGGGTGACAAGCTGGCATGCCTTGAGCCCATGGTGTGGCCAGCTGGGCAGTTGCTGCATGCTTTGCGTCTTTTGCTCCCTGGAGTTTTATTTCCCTCAGTTCTTCTTCCTCTCTGCTCTCCCCCCTTCTGTGGTCTACAAGGTGGGAGTATGTGAGGAAATGCTACAGAGGGGACATTCCATCGAGGAAGGCCATGTGTGGGAGTTCCAGATGCATTCCATTATCTGTGAATGGGACCTGACTGTCCACCCTGCAGGGAATAGACCGGATGTTTCATTAGTCCTACAAACAGGTGGGTGGGTTTCTGAGTCCAGGCTTCTCAGCATGCCATGTACTCCATATTGTTTAGGCTGATGTAAACATCTTATCAGCAAAGCTGTGACTTGGCATTTGTTCCCTGAGTTGGATTGCTGAGGGGAAAAATGCAATCACATCATTATGCAACTGGGGGTGAGTCCTGAGGAATGGTAGCTTGTGAGACAAGTTCCTGGCCAGATCTTCACTGCTTCTTGAGAGAGGACAGACAGTCTCCTGGTCCAGCTAGGATCTGACCAGACCAACTCCTAGAGTCTCTTCTGAAGCAATCTGCAATTATCTTTCCAGGATTTCTTCCTGTTGAGTCCCAAATCTGAAAACTAGGGAGGGTGAAATGTTTTCAAAACAGTGTGAGGCCAGGATGATGGCTTCTAGCTTCTAGGTATTCAACCAAGGAGGTCTCATATGAGAAATTGGAAGATTTGGGGGTCTGAGAATGGTCTGTATATGCAAGATGACCAGATCAAACCACCCTTAGAGTGACCGATGACACACTCATCCCTCAGGGAAAAGACAGGAGGCTTTGTGGAAGGAGTACTGCATAGGGAATTCATGAGATCTTTTCTTCAGATACTGAACAGTGCTCAGGCTGAGGTGGCCAGGAAATTACTGCCTCCAGGCAACAGCTCTATGAAGACTTAGGATGCTAAATTCTTCCTCTTAGTATCTCAGAAGATAATCTGTATAGTGGAAGGCCACAAGGATTCCGTGATCCAATGCTTTCAGGACCTCCAGTACTTGTCTCACCCAGAAGCACGTCATCTCCATTATCTCCCGTGTCCAGCTGGATCTTCTAGATACAGCGGCAGGAGCTTTGCATAGTTCATGTCATAGTACTGTTCTCCAGGGACAAGGATTGCATAGCTTGGGCTAGGCATGTCACCTGGAGTCTGAGGGCTTCTGATTCCCTATCTGTTCTCTGGGTCCTGAAGGACAGATCTGACTTATAGATACAGGGAGCAGGTCCAGGTGCCAGTCAAAGAAAAGGTCAAATGGCTTGCTTGCTCTGCCACCTGGTGCCTATTTATACCTCCCTGCTTACCACACAAGTATGAACTGTGAGCTAAAGAGTGGGAATGAGATTCTTCCCCCTATTGACTGAGGCCCCTGTTGTTTGGCAGGCTACCTCCAGAACTATCCCAGCATGATGAAAGCCCATAGTGACACCAGTGAAGGTGAGTCGCACAACTTAATTTTTCTTTGGCACTTCTTTGGGAGTCTTCTCTGTCAGTACTCCCAGAATTCTTTGAGCTAGAAGTACGAACATTCCTTCCCCAGCTTCTTGGATGTTCCAATAGCTCTAGCAAGGCCTACCTTTGGGATTCTTAGAGAGGCTGAGCCTCGGCGAATGGTTCCTCATCCTGGCTACAACCACCGATAGTACTTTGCTTAATTGCTCTCACAAGGTAGATACAAAACTAAATCCTATGTGGCATGCCTGGGGATCTCAAAAGAGTGACAGTGTATGCCCACAGCGGGCATCCTTACTCTGATTTTCAGGCGTAACTCTAGGCCCTAGGATAGTGCTGTAAAGAGGAAAGAGAGAAGCAAAGGGAAGGGAAAGAGAGCCATGCTTCAACTCACCTTGTTCCCCAGACAGCAAAAGGTGTTGCAAAAGCTACCTTTATTCTGAACTGCCAGAAACCAACCTTGAACACTTAGAGCAGGGGCAATCTGCAAAAATGGTGTTTCTGCCATGTGGGACAGCAAAGCTGAAAAGCATTCCAGGGATGTGTAGCCATCATTAGACTCACTCTGACAATTTTTTTTAATCACCAAAGGCAACTCTATGAATAACTGTGCCTTGCTGAGCACCAACTATTACCAGACCCTGGCTCAGATGTGTCCCATACTTTGTTACATTCTCAAGACAATCCCAGAGCTTGGGTATGACTCATCTCATTTCCCTGGTGAAGAAATCGAGGTACAGAAAGATACATACTTGCCTATTACTTCTATTTCTAAGTCTATGTGCCTGGCCACCACACTACTATTAATCTTGGCTGCCACAAGGAAAACCAAACCTAAAGTTTGCAAGCAAATAAGCAGGTCAGACAACTCTGCCATGATCTACACTCCCATCCTCACTCATTTGGATATTTGGATGGTTTCTTTGGGAAATAGTATCATTCTGACTACAGCAGATCCAAGAGATGGAAAGGCCTTGCTGTCGGGAAGATGGACTGAACATAATGTACCATAACAGTCTTTCACCCAGAAAGACAATCAAGCTACAGAGCTCACGAAGCCTATACTTGTATATTTGTCACATTAATGACATGAGATGACACTATTTTTAATTTATGCTACCAAACAGAGATTCCTCTGTGTAAAATAGGATGACTATAGTATTAGGCCTTCTTGTAGAAAGCATTCAGTCCACTGCAACAACCTCTTCCTGGAATCATTGCCCAGGACTCTGACATTGGAAAGTTCCAGTCTGCTTTGGAGAAGAACAACACCATGACTAGACCCTCCCTGCTGTGAAGGGGGCTCAGGAAGTCTTCTTACTCCTGGGACTTGGTTCTGCTCACACAGGACATTTAGTAGCATCTGAGATGTAGACAAAGTTAATGGACTCTCCTGAGGTGTTCCTTCTTTTCAGAAAGTCCTCTTTGTCTCAACTCTGACAGATGTCACAGCTTTCCAGGCTCTAGAATTCCTGAGCTACTTAAGTAGGACATTTGGTTTTGCCTCAGGGTATGGAGACTTCTTCTTGAGGTAAGGGTGTGGAAACCTTTCTCTGTGGAAACCACCAAGCCCTGCTATTTTAAGACCCAGCTTATTCAAACCCACTCCCTCCATACAGAAGCCAGTCCTTAACATGTTATCTGCAGGGAAGCCTTGAGCAATTCATTAACACAGGTGGAAGGCAGTTTGGGGTGTCTTTGGGTAATGGGGTGGGTGGTGGTGATGGCAAGAGCCCCTGATCCTCTAAGGAACAACAAGACAGTTGGACAAGGTAATGGCTTCTGGTCTACTCATCTGTGAGACTGTCTTACGATGAGCTCTTAACTCTGAACCCAGATAAGAAGGTGGGAGGTAGGGGCCCTTCTTGTGAAAGGATTAAGTGAACTCACTTGCAGAGTTCTGGTAAATGTCATTGTCACTAGCAGTGACACCAGTCTGGATCTTAGCCCATTCTTTCTTGAACCTTTGAAGACAAAGGTGGTTTCTTCTTCTCATAATGGAGCTTCACACTTAGATGGGACATCTTGAGACTGCTAGACTTAAGGAGTCATGATACAAAGCAGACATCTGTGAGAGTGTGGACAGTACCACAGATCATCCTCATGAGATGATGTAGCATGGTATAACAACAAAGAATGCTAGACTTTAGGTTCGGGAAATCTGGGGTGTGTGGCAAATCGAGCTGTCACACTTCCCAGTGTGACCTCAGGAAAATCACAAGTCCTCTTTGAGATCTGCATTCTTCCTCTGTCTCTCTCACAAGCGTTTCCATCAAGGTCATGCATGTAAAACCATTCTGTACAGGGAGATGCTCAAAGAGTGGCTGAACCTTCCAGAAGCTGGGCTCATCGTAAGGCAGTCTTACAGATGAGTAGACCAGAAGCCAGTACCTTGTCCAACTGTCTTGTTCCTTAGATGATCAGGGGCTCTTGTCATCACCACCGCCCACCCCATTACCCAAAGACACCCCAAACTGCCTTCCACCTGTGTTAATGAATTACTCAAGGCTTCCCTGCAGATAACATGTTAAGGACTGGCTTCTGTATGGAGGGGATGGGTTTGAATAAGCTGGGTCTTAAAATAGCAGGGCTTGGTGGTTTCCACAGAGAAAGTCAACTTGTATGAGCACTACACCTGTACCTCAAGCAGAAGTCAGCTTACCCTGAGACAGAACCAGATATCCACTTCAGTAGCTTGGGGATTTTGGAGCCTGGACAATTGTGAGTTTTGGAGATGACAAGTACATTCTTGATGCAAATGTTTACCATCTCAGTGTTTAAGTGAGGAGCTAAGAGCAAATAGGGAGGACATTTTGGCTCTGAGTTCTGAAAAACTGACTTTCCTGCAATTTCCCCATGCTCTTCTTGGTCTTTCTACATTTTGGCTGTCAAACAGATATCAGAGACTGGTCTTATTTGGGAAGAGACATAAGTTTTAGCATTGGGTTTGTTCCTGGAGGAGTCTGGAGCCAGGTGTAGTGGTCTTAGTGAACTGAGAAGCCATCTACTCACCCCCCCTTTTTTTTTTTACATCTCCAATACTTACTGGGGGAAAGGAGTCAGAAGTGACTGGTGCCTCCTCTTAGGGTAGGCAGAGCATCAAATATGACATCAGCACACATTAAACGTCAAGGGTCCTATGGCTCAGAGCTGTCCTGCAGTTTCTGAGCAGAGCCAATACCACAAGAGCATGTGGGAAGCCTGCCCAGGTTTAACTGGTAGTTGACAGTGTAGTTGATATCGCAACAATCGTGTGGACTTCTCACCCACAGCCCTTCCTATCTTCTCCACTTGGTTTTCATTGGAGCGCTCTCATCAAATACATCCTCATCACAGAAAGCTGGGAATGACCAGATGAGAAGGAAAAGACTATCCCCTTGTCTGGCTATTCTGCAAAGATAACACCCGTGTCCTAGGCACCCGGAACAGTCAGGCACAGGCTGAGTCTAGGGTGGTGATTCTTTCTGATCAAGGACACCGCTACTACCAAAGTACTAACTGGGCTGCTGTGGTTCTGGGATCCCTGACTCGGAGAACTATGGTCTCTGGGCAGCTCAGTTTCCTCTAGCTGAGCTAACATTTCTGATTTTATATGTTCCAGAAAAAGATAAGATGTCCCCTATCCCTTCTCCTTCTGGGAGGATCTTTGTCCTGTTTTGGGAGGAAGGTATTGGGGGCACTTCTTGCTGAGTCAGCACCAACTGTGAGTAGTTAGGAACACTCAACTACTAGCAATCATGTCGTGGGCTGGGTTTTTCAGTTCAGGTCATTTGAAAGCTGATTCTGGACTGAGGGTGGCTGGCTGGACTATGCTCAGCTCTGGTTCCTTTACACACAGTAATTGAAAAAGTTCATTCTTGACCCAGCTCCCTCCCCTGTCACTGAAACTTCAGTATTCTGGGCTGAGCCCCCAAGGCAGAAATTCTGTTCTCCTCCCTTTTTGTGCTGGATGCTGGCATTGCCAAGTTCTGCCGGGGCTGAGCGCCAGGTTGGCAAGGTAGTCCATGCCCCTTGATCAGAACCAGCTGGACTTACAGAAGTTGGACAGCCTTCTTCCAGGTTCCTCTACTTACAGGAACCTCAGTTCTGTACCAAAAGAGAGTCCCGGTCACCTTGTCCCAGCCCAGCTTCCTGTCTTAGGGAGCCCCAGAGAATCACGGACAGTAGAGAGTTGTGGGAAGCGGGCCAAGAGAAGCTGGGTTCTTTATAAAAAAAAAAGGTGCGGGTGCAGTTTTCATTTCCTTTGGGAGAAGCAGGTGCCTGGGGACTGCGGGAGACTCAGGATGCCGGCTCTGAGGAGTCAGAGCCAGCACATCTACTGTAAATTGGAAGGGACTTAGGGGTTGGGAAGTAGGAAGCAGGGATAGCAGCAGTTAATGGAGTTACTGCTCTTTCTCAGAAAGTCCCCTTTGGGGTTGGGCGTGGGAGCGCCAAGATTTTTTTTCCTCCCACAGTGGGAAGGGAAGAATTGAAAGTCATTTGGGAAGAGGCGTATGTTATGGTTTGTTAGTGTCCGCGGAAGATTCTCGAGTCCTACCTGCAGGTCGGTCCCATAGAAGGCAGCCATGGACGCATCAGCCACCAGCAGTGTTTCCACGAAGCGAGCCTCGGACACAAACCGTTTGCTTCTAGTTTTGGATCTTAAGGGTGGTGGCAGTTCCCTGGAGTCTTCTGTCTCTTTGAGCAACTTCTCTTTGCTTTGCTCCCTGTCCTGTTCGTCGTCATTTCTTTCTGGTCCCTGCCCTTCACCCATCTCCACCTCCCACTCGAGTCCTTGAGGGAGGGGGAAGACTTCAGCTGCGGCGAACCCGGGGTCCTCCCGGCGTTGCCCCGGCCCCCAGCGCTGCAGGCGGTGAGGCTGGTCCAGGGAGTCCCCAGCGCCTTGCGGCTGGATGGTGAACTCCTCGCCCGCCAGCAAGAATGAGCCGCTCAGCCCGCGACACAAGCTCACCGCCACCAGTGACTCTCGCTCCCCATTCACTGTGCCAGAGAAGAAACAACCGCGCAGCCCCGGCTCTCCCCCGGTCGCAGCCCCCGAGCCCCCGAGACGCTCGATCTTGAACTCGGGTGCCAGAAAGCTGGCGTCGGGCTCCAGGCGCAGCACGAAGCCCTGGCCGAAGGCGGACAGGTGGAAGGCGAGCTCGCTCCTGCTGCCCGGCAACCGCGTGGGCACCAGCAGCTCCGAGGCCTGCCACCCGGTTCCGGGCTTTGCTGGGGCGCCGCAGACGAGTGGTGGCGGCGGCAGCTGCAACAGCAGCAGCAGGAGGGGCGGCCACCGGGCGGCGGTGGGGTCGCGGAGCATGGGGACAGAGGGCTGCGGAGCGCGGGAGAGGGAAGAAGGACGCGGGGCGCAGGCAGGTGCTGGTGGCCCAAGGCGGCCGGGCCGCTCTCTCCAGGAAAAATGATCAATCAGATGGGGAGGATTCGGCCAGCCTCAGCAGGCGCGGCGGTCCCCTGGCGGCCCCTCTGGTTCGCGCAGCCCGCTCCTCCTGAGCCCTCCAGCCAACCTAGCAGAGCTCAAGCAGCTGGCGTTCCGGGCTGCTAGAACTCTCCTCCGCACGGTCCCGCAGTCACCTCCTTCCTCGGGAAGCACCGAGTGGGCTGCCGAGCCCTTCGTATTTATACTTCCTTCCCGGCTTTGACATAAGAGGTTTATTTTTGATCTCTCACTATTCCCGTTTCCCCTCCCCTGGGGGTCAGAGACAGAAACAGAAAAGAGGGAGAGGAGGGGAAAAAAAGGTTGAAATGTAAAACCAATCAAGAGTTAGCGAGTCCCTCCCCATAGTTAAGTAGTTAAGTGTCAACTTTAGTGTTTTTACTTTCTTTCTACGTGAAGACCCAAGCCAATTCCTCTAATGCTGGACAGTCCCTGAAGACAAGAGGCGGGAGACGCTAGCCTCTTTCAGTGCTAGAGCCAGGTGTTGGAGACAGACACACTCT
Organism: Sigmodon hispidus; assembly: GCA_004025045.1. Classification (NCBI taxonomy): domain Eukaryota; kingdom Metazoa; phylum Chordata; class Mammalia; order Rodentia; family Cricetidae; genus Sigmodon; species Sigmodon hispidus. The sequence continues at coordinate 180,718 of PVIH01000685.1, forward strand.
CTGGAAGAGGCTTCTGCGTTGGTCTCAGTAACAGTATTCAGATCCCTGCACAGACCTGGCAGCAGTGTTAAAAGAGGTTTTTGGAGATGATTCCAGAGCCTTTAATGGTAAAACACAAGTGAGAGGTAGAAAGTCACACTGAAATCCCCTGATCACTGAGACTGCTGCTGAACTTCAAAAGGTCCGGTCAAAGCTAGCAAGGACTCTTAAGTGCTTGCTTCTGAAGATGCTGGGACAGTGGAAGGTAAACATCAGCAAGGCAAAGTGGATCCAATATCATTAAGTTCCCATTCCTTATGGGAGGAAACACTTCTCCAATCTGTCTGTGGTTATACAGTTCTGCCGGTTGCCTGGGTGACGCTAGGAAAGGTGGTCAGGTCCCCTTTACTGCATTGCCTACAGCTCCAAATACATATAAATGTGTGGGAAGCTAATTTGCTCTGCCATACACCGCATCTTCCTGTAGAAGAGTGGGATCCAGGAAGAGTGGTTACAGAGCCTTAAGACCAAAACTCAACATCTGTATCCACTGCAGTAGTAGGGTGTAGATCTAGATTGGATCTCAGTACCAGTCCAAGACCTAGCCGCCCGCCCTGTGCCCTTTCTGAGTGGCCAGTGGAGGACACACCATTTGGCAGTTTACCTACCCCCAGCTATGCAGCTTTTGTGTGTGTGTGTGTGCTAATGCTGAGGGTGCCCACCCCACGTTCCTGACATCCGAAGTTCCCTATGCTTTATAGCAATACAAATGGGTGATAGAGAACCCTCAAGGTGCAGAATTTCCTTCGTTTTCTGCACAGAGCATTGGAAGTTTGGGTGAAACACTCCTAGAGGCAGGGGAATGGAAAGCATCACTGTTTCAGTCCATTACCAAAAATGAACAAAGTGTTTATCCCACAACAGTTTAATACCCCTGGGACAGTGTGACCTGTACGGATAAATGAGTAATCCCACTCGCCTCAGGGCTGGGATGATATTTTGATTACTGGTCTTTGCTGTTATGTCCCTTGTTCACCATTTTCCAGTGTGGAACTCCTTTACCTCACGCCCTTTCTTGAGACAAGGTCTCAACTACGTAGCCCAAACTTCTTAGTCTCTTGCCTTAGCCTCCTGAATGCTGAAGACCAGTTATGTGCTGGGACGGCATGCCTGCCTTTCAACATTTGGTTTTCCATAGTAGTAAGGTCCTTCACCTGAGCTTTTTTTCTCCTTTGTGGCTGAGAATAGTGCCCAGCTCCTCTTTTCTCTTTAGACATTAATGGCTCTAACCAAGATAGGGGAACTAAATGTTGTTGGTGTTTCAGTTGGGAAATCTTTGGAAACTGCAGCTGCCACTGTTTTAAAATAGGCAGAGAACCGCCTTTGAATGTCTTCTTTGGAGACTGTCAGCTGCTATACTTTGGACTTTTATCTTGCCTCACTTCATCAATAACCACATATAATCACACAACAATTATGGACGGGTAAAGTATGCCAGGAGCCAGCCAGGCTGCCCGTTGCCTGCCTGGTTCATCCTTCTGGAAGAGGTTCCATGCTAACTACCAGGGAAGTGCCTGCCATTTGCAGTACAACCACAAGGTGTCAGTCGCACGTTAGCTATGCTTAATCCACGCCTTTCGGGATGGTGGATGACTTGGAGAGGAAACTTTTCAAGCATGGTGGATGAAATTGTACAGCAAAGAACAAACACTACCACATCCCACTGCTGAAAATTCCAAATGGGACAATTATAGAGTTCCTATATTATAATTTTTGCCTCCTCAAAGAATATGCTGAAAGGGTCTGGAAACTGTGGCTAAGATTTTTTTTTTTAATTAAAAATTTATCTATTAAGTATACAGTATTCTGCTGCATGTATGCTCACAGGCCACAAGAGGGAGTCATCTCTTATTACAGATGATTGTGAGTCACCATGTGGTTTCTGGGAATTGAACTCAAGACCTCTGGAAGAGCAGCCAGTGCTCTTAACAGCTGAGCTATCTCTCCAGCCCAAGAGTGCTTTTGTACATCCTACATGCTAAATAATTTTTTAATATATTTTAAGTGGTAAATTAAAAAATAGACTATTAATATTTCATGACACTTGAAAATGCCATGAAATTTAAACTTCAGTGTTTGTAAAAATGTTTCCTGGCGACATTCATAGACACTTTGCTGCATTTGAACTGTAAAGGGTATGGCTGGCTGAGCTTAAAATATTTACTATTTGAGCTGGGCAGTGATGGTACACGCCTTTAGTTCCAGCACTCGGGAGGCAGAGGCTGGCAGATCTCTCTGAGTTTGAGGACTGCCTTGTCTACAGAATGAGTTCCAAGACAGCCAGGGCTACACAGAGAAATCCTATCTCAAAATACCTGATATTTTGCTCTGAATATGAATAGAAAATATGAAGAGTTAGGATGTCTTTGTTTTGACTTTTAAATCTATATTTGGCGGTCATTCATTATTAAATTAATGTTAATAATTATTTAATTAACATTATATTTAATTAGCATTATAAATTTAGCTGACATATACTGTAAGACTATTGTAATAAAGTTTGTTTATATTTATTTAGTTTATTTTATACATATGAATGTTTTGCCTACTTGTTTACAGGACCACATGTGGTCTTCAGGAAGGCAGCTAGTGCTTTTCTTAAAGACTAATCTACCTCTCTAGCCTCTTTATCTTTCTAAATATTGTCTTATGTTCATGTGTGTTTGTGTGCATGTGGAGGCCAGAAGAAGACACTGGGTATCCTACCTTGCCGTGCTCTATCTATTCCTTTGAAGCAGGGTCTCTTCCTCAACCTGAGACTTACGTTTTCTTGGCTAGGTTGGAAGCCAGCAAGTCCCAGCGATTTTCCTCTTTCCATGACCCTTGAAACTGGTCATGAGGGATGTTGGGCCTGCGTGGGTGCTTACACCCATGCAGCAGGCTTTCATAACTGGTGAGCCGTCTTTGTAGACTTGAACTTTAAGTTTTTAATTAATTCCTACTATTTCTCAGTCAATCACTAGAGTTTTATACGGTGCTTATCCTATACATTTGTAGTGTGTACCAAATTCTGTTGGTCTCTAGGCTTCCAGAGTGGTCAACGAATCCACTTCTTTTGCATTTTGAAGAGGAGAGAAAAATGCAGGTTTCAGTGATTTATCCACAGTTGTGTAAATGATGACGGCTGTCCTACTGTACTGCATTGCATGCGATGGTACCTTCTGTAGGGAGATAAAGACGGCTTTGCCCCTAGGTTTCTTTTGCAGTTTCTACTTTGTCATTAACCTCATGCAAACTGAAGGTGAGGCATTGTCTTCTGTGCTCATTTTCTTGTCTGGATGACATTTGCTTCACAGTAGTGACAGCTGTTGTCCCTTGAGTGCTTGTTTTGTGCTGAGCACTCAGCTGAGGAGGTGAAGAAGCCTGGGGCACGTTAGTAATGTGGGTAAGCAATGTGCCTAGGTTACTTGGCTAAGAGGTGTAGACATAGGATTCCTCACCAAAGTCAAATGCTAATTAAATAGTACATTTTTGGGGAAGAAGGTCTCACACAAACTTAACCACAGTATTAGAGAGATAGAGAGGAATGTTGGGCCAGTGTCCTTTGGGAGGATGCTTAGAAGTCCCTCTTTCTGGATCCTGAATTTTTCAAGGTTTCAAAGAAAGAAACAAAATGGCTTCTCTTAAAGTCCAGTTATAACCCTTGAACATTCGAAAAGTTCATCTTTCTGTGCCACAAGGCATGTCCTTTTTCTGTCATTTTAGCTATCATATGATGGCCACAACTCCACCTAGAAGTCACTGGAGAAGGGACTTTCCAGTTCCTCTCTGTCCTGCCATTTAACGCACACCGCAGGCATGCCATATTCCGTCTCCAACACCAATTTTATGTTGATTCATACCTGTTTTCTACAGTAGACAGGCATTGGTGTAAGAGAGGCTCCATGCAAACCTCTGCTCTTCTCAGTTCTTTCTTAGTCCTAAATGAAGCCTCTGGAATAGAGTTCAATATTTGCAAAACAAATCATTCATATTCTCAAGGCTACTCTGGCAAAGAATCAGTTACTCTGATCAGTTCCTGATTTTGGCTGGCTGCTGTGATATTCTCAGACAGTGTCCAAGGGAATACTTCCAATTGTGTTAGCAGTATTAGTGAGAAGCAGACTAGCAAAACAATCTTATGGCGATATTGACATTCTTTTCCTAACAAGAGTTTAACTGATTTAGATATACCAAGAAATAAAGACCAATAACCTTGCTATTTATGTTTTCAGTGTCTGCTACCAAATTGTTTAAGAGATGGTCCCTGCCCTCCAAGTTATTCTGATAAAGGAGTGTTTGAGCAACACACACACACACATAAGAGGCGCTCAGGATGCCAGACAGAACGCATCCATGGTTACAACCTGTGACTTCTATATAATTGACTTGTAAGGCAATTTCTTGAGAATTTGAATGATATAGGTAATAATCATGGCCATAATGAGAATAGTCTTGAGGCTGCATATGGCCAGAAGGTGGCGCTGCTGGAACTTGGTGTTTCTAGAAGTAACTATCATGTCCTGAAAGATTAAGAGCAATCTTCCTAACTACAGATCAGAGAGCTCACTAGATTCCTGACTGCCATTCATTGAGGGAGGTAAGTTGCCTCCTTAGTTAATGTAATCTATGTGCTCTCCCTCCCATAGGCTTTCTTCACCTCCATCTATGGTCTTCATTAACACCAATTCAATTCAAAAGGGAGTCTGGGAGGGCAGAGAAACCTGAGATGTTCCCAGTGCCCGAGACCACTTCAATCTCTAGAATGCCTTGGCTCCTCTACACCTGATTAGTTACTGATGCAAGCAATAATCTCCCTAAATTGACACTACTCATTGTCACCACCAGATGGGAGTCGTGTTACATTTGCCTTTTGTTGCTGCTATAGGAGAGTCTGAAACCTCCTTGAACAATGGTCTCGTTTCCATGTAACCATTTCTTAAACACACGCACACATGCACGCGCACACATGTGCACATGCATGCAGGTATACCCCTACTTTGCACCCATTCAGTCCTATTTTGAAAGGAAGGGGAGAATTAATGAAAGAACGAGAGAGAATAATTTGAGAAGAGAGAATAAATTTTTCAGATATGGCAAAGTGCTTAGCCAGGATTATGAAGGAAATTGATGTAAATACTACTACTGAATACATATATATATGAATATATTTACAGTAAGTTAGAATGTGAAGTGCCGTGGCACAAGTAAGCATATATAAATTACCAGCAACATCCCTACCAGCACCACCATCACCATCACCACCATCATTACCTCCACCAGCACCATCACCGTGATCATCATCTGCTCTCCCATCTGGCCTGGGAAACAGTTGTAAGACATCTGGACTAAATCTCCGCACCTTTCCACCCAGCTCTCCACTCTCGATTTTCCTGGAGCTCCCTTCTGACCTGCTTTGAGGACCATCAGAGACTCCAGTAAGCAGGGCACATTTAGGCTAAGAGTAACAACCACCGGGAATGTTCACGTTATAAGAGAACTGAGGAGAGAGAGCCAAGAGAAATAAACAACAAACTGGCTTTCAGGCACTGTCCCTGCCACTCGGGAGAGACTGGGGCCACACGCTGCCATGTCCCCAGCAGATGTGTCGCTGATTGCAGCTTGCATCTGGGCAGAATTCTGTCATTTTAATAGGTCAGTGGAAGTATTGAAGCAATAACAAGAGACACGTAAGAGTTTTAAAAAGGAGGACTTCTGAAGTGGATGTGAGAAGATATTGTAAGACACACTTATTGGAATTATCAAGTATTATTGAATAGTGGAACATTTTTTTCAATTCTGGATAAGAAAATTTAGTTTTTATTGTTTGTTGTGTCTTGAGTCATCTATACTTACTGGGAATTCTTCACCTGTCCACTGTCTTTCTTCCTTAGATTAAAAAGATTACTTTTTCCCCAAATGTCCCTACACACTGCCCAGTCTGTTTGGGTCTCATCCTGCTTGTTGTTATTAAAGAATTTCAAAGAGAGGCCAAGGCAGTCAAGGGAGATAGGACCTAAGAGATCCCTTTTCTGACAGATAGGGAATGGAACGGGACTTATGAGGCAGTCATCTGAACAGAGTCACACATCTGGTTGACAGGAGATTAGGGCTGGACAGTGGGTTCTCAGCAGCTTGTCTCAATGGCACTTCTGGGTATAGTGTAGCCCAGAATCCATATCTGTCTGTTGACGGGGCTGCCAGCAGAAGCGTCTCATCAGAGTGCGGGAGTTATACTGATGTATGTCAACATCCTCCCTGTCACAGTGATTGTGCACTTTCATTCTGACCTCTCTCTTTTATGATTGCCTTCTTTTAAAAAAGAGACTTATTTTCTAATTTTGTTTATGTGTATGTATGTGAGCCTGCGTGCAGGTTCTTGTAGAGGCCATAGGATGTTTGGTCCCCTGGAATTGGGTCATAGGTAGCTGTGAACCTTTTGCTACTGTGCTGGTAAATGATCCTGTCTCTTTTAAGAGAGCTGTGAGCATTTTTAATGTCAGAGCCAACTCTCTAGGCCTTTATGTTTGTTTCATTAAAAGAATCTTCCATACAGAAGAATTTGAGGTCCTCTGATTTCAGTCATATTTAGTGACCTACAAAGAAGTGCTTTAGCTCATATAAACTCATTGAGAATGTGAATCTACCTTTTGTTTGCCTTAGAGGTGATTGGGAAAGAAGCTAGGCCTGAAGACACGGGAAGAGAATGGTGTTTACAACCTCAGTAAAGCACTGAGGAAGGAGGATGTAGAGACACATGTGGCTCCCTGTGTAAATGATACTGAGACTTCAAATGTTGAATGTTTATCTTCAGCTATTGCATTGTGTGTGTGTACAAATGCTCACTTATACTCAACCCACATATGCACCCATCTACTACATACACACACGTACATACACTCACATGCATATGCATGCACATGTGGACACACACATTTGAGTGGTAACAGGCGGCAGAGCTCGCTTGTCTATCTCTCCCTTTTTATCTTTCCCTCTCTTGCTCCACCCCTGGCTTCTACCCCATGCTTCTTTCTTCTTGACTTTGCTCATTTTTTCCCTTCTTTCTAGATTTCCTCTCCACCTTTCCTCTCCCAGCTGCTCATCACCTACATCTTCACTTTTAGTCATTCTATAAATTGACTGTGTGCCAGAACTGCTCCAACACATTGGGGCAACAAAATATAAAAGACATTTCTGCTGTTCTGAATGTCTGTTTCATGAAGACTGCCCATGGTCGGCCTGTCAGGATACTGTCATGTGATATTATAGGTGCAAAAAATGATGCTGTATGAAAAGCTTGGCCCAGAGAATCGGAGTCCAGTAAAGACTTGTGGGTAGACTTAATCAATAAATTATTTGATCCCAGAGATAGTTGTGCTCTGATGGGCAGAGAGCAGGCTGTGAAAGAGTCCATCTGAATGTTTTTGTCTTCTTAACTTTAATAAATGAATAGGAGTTTATTAGGCACTAGGAGAAAACTCTCTTAGAAATGTGCAAATGCTTGCATGCATGGACATGTGCTCTCTCATACAAAGACATTAAAGTGCCTACTGTGTCTGAAAAAATAAAGGAATTTTCTGGATTTAGTGCAGCAAGCCTATAATCCCAGGGCTAAAGAGGCAGAGGCAGAAGGGTTACAAGTTTGAAGCTAGGCTTGGTTATGAAGAAGATCCTGATTATAAACTAAGGGCTGGAAACAGCTCTGTGGTAGAGCACTTGCTTCTTGCACTCAGGCCTTGAGTTAAATCATCAGCACTAGAAAAAGAAAGGAGCCTCACAGGTCTACAGTACAGGGATTGCTAAGGAACACGGCTGAAATGGCCATGGGTGGTGCAGGGTGGGAAAAGATCTATTTCTTGCTCTGGGTACTGTGAACTTTCTTTTAGATGGCAACAGGTGTGCCAAGGGCTTTTAAGCAGGGAAATGACACAACTGTGTTGCAGTAGTTGGCGATTAACACAAAACCCACAACTGGCTAAGGCACAGAGACTAGGAGACTACAGAATTCTCAGCCCTGAATGAAGCACCTGTGTCCCATCTCCTCTCCCTAAGGCTCAATGATCATTGTGGAAGAATGGATGGAAAGATGGTTAGAGCCTGAGGTTGTGGATGACTACAAGAAAAGTGTCCTATACACAGTGCAAGCAGATGCACATATGAACACTGGGCAATTATAAAACTATGTGCAAACCCTATGCAAGCTCAAACCAGAACAAACTTTAGCAGGGGGGTTTGCATGCTTTTTTTTTTTTAATGTCTGTGCACAGTTTGTGTGCCTGGTGCCTGTGGAGGCCAGAAGAGGGCATGGAAATGGAGTTACAGATAGTTGTGAACTGTTGTGTGGCTGCTGGAAATAAAACCTGGGTCCTCTGGATGAGCAGCCAGTGCTCTTAACTGCCAACCCATCTCCCTAGTTCCAGTTTTCAGACCCTTGATTTCCAATGTTTTTGAAGATGAGAGAACTAACACGTACAGGGCCCATCCATATTAAGTTGTGGGTGCTCAGTAGCTAATTTTATCTCCACTTTGGGCTATGCTTTCACTTTGGCCATGTACCAGTCTTGTTCCTGTGGTTCACTCGCTTTTCCATTTCCAGAGTGAAATGGAGAGGCATGAAGCCTAGAGAAAAGCAATGTGCATCAATTAGGTTAGTACCAAAAAGAGAATGCCTAAGAGATGAACATCCTACCATAGAGTTTGAATGAGCTGCCAGACAAAAACTTGAGGGCAGTAACTTGCTGGAAACCTCCCTACCACAACCCTGTTGAGCTCAGGAGAGTGCTGGGGTGATGGAACATGGTTAACAAGTGGACTTAGCTGCTGTTACATGTGTTTGCTTTCTCTGGTCTTCATTGATGAGAATCATGCCCCCTAGAGTTGTGTACAGCTTCTGAATCTGACAGCAGCTCTTCCTGAGGGCATTTTCTTCTCTTTCCCTCCTAAGTACCCTGTCTTTACTGGCTGCTGTCTGAAGCTCTACCATCAGAGCTTGGCTTTGAAAAATAATTTGATGCTTTGAATGTGTCAATAAATGTACACTAATGGGAACCATTTTCAAGCTGTTATGACTTTCACATCGGTGTGAACGAACCGCTGGCAACATAACTTTGAGGAAAAGGAGTGAAGATGTATGTGAAGTGTGAGAAGAGCCACAGACAGCATGGCAGTGACGGGCCCAGGCAGCGAGTGTCCACAGAGGAGAGGCAGGCATTCTCTGAGGAGACAGAAATGGAGGAGCAAGGAAATGTTTGCCATCTCTGGGTTTGCATGGGCTATATGTCTTACTCTCTAATTTTACCTGAATCTAGTGAGTAAGAATTCATGACTCATCTTAGTTTTTCTTGGTGGAACAAATAAATTTCACACTCCTGAATTGAGAACTGTATTAGGTCCTAATTATGAGTCCCAAATTGTGCTTCATAATATTCTTGTAATAATAAGAATATTGTCTCTAAGGGCTAGAATAAAGAATTCAAAACACCAGGAGATAAGAGCACAGTATAAGCCTCCACATGAAGCAGCAGCAAACAGTGGCCTGGGCCCTGGCTTGTCCAGCTACCGTTAGATTACGGTTCCGTCTGCTCCATGCTCTGTGCTCTTCTCTTCCCATCACTGATGGGCTAGCTCACTGCACTTAGGCCTAGCACAAATCCTCTTAATTTTTCAACTATTTTATCAATTTACGTGCTGTGGGAGATTAGGTTTTTTTTTCCTATTTTTTTTTGGACAAGGACAGGGCTGGCTATTCTTCTACAAGTCAAAGACTGAGCTTCTAAGGGGCTGCACATTCCCGAAGCTAATTTCTCTCTCTCTCTCTCTCTCTCTCTCTCTCTCTCTCTCTCTCTCTCTCTCTCTCTCTCTCTGTTTGTGTTTGGGTGTTCTTTCTGGGGGAGGCATGTTTAGATCTCTGAGGCTCCCAAATCATTAAGGATCTTTGCAGTGGTGCCCTGGTGATCCATGGTGGTTTCTAGTATATTGAGTCCCCTCAGTGGCACTGTGTAGGAAGGGAAGTGAAAATGAATATAGAAAATACGCTCTTGGATTCCAACTTGAACAGTGCCATTCCATTCTGAGGGTTCATTGCAGATGTTTGTAGATGCTCCAAAGAAGACTAAACCATTTTAGGATTTTGTGTTAATTGTTGACCCAGGCAACTCACTGGATTCTTAAGAATTCCATTGAAGCTAATTTGTGTGTGTTTAAGGAGAGTGACACGGGGGGCTGGAGAGATGGCTCAGCGGTTAAGAGCACCATCTGCTCTTCCAGAGGACCCGGGTTCGATTCCCAGCACCCACATGGCAGCTAACAACTGTCTGTAGTTCCAGTTCCAGGCAAACACCAAGGCAAATAAATACATAAAGTTTAAAAAAAAAAAAGAAAAGGAGAGTGAGACGGACTATCCAGGAAGAATCTAGAGTTGCCTATGATGAAGACCGAAGATAGTGGACGTGGCAACACTGATGAGTCCCTGCGGTAGAACTTATCGTGAAATAGGTGCCATGCCTTAATTCTGCCACTTCTCAACAAGGAGATTTTTGTTAGTCATTCAAATTCTATAAGTCTTATTTCTTTTTTGCTTAAATTATTATTTAAAAATTTTATTATTCTTGTTTATTATTAGTGAATGAGTGTTCATGAGATGTGTGTATCTAAAATGGTGTGTGTGTGTGTGTGTGTGTGTGTGTGTGTGTGAGAGAGAGAGAGAGAGAGAGAGAGAGAGAGAGAGAGAGAGAGAGAACACGTGTGTGCCATGGGTGCTGGGCTGTGGTATGCCTGTGGAGGTCAAAGGACAATTTCTAGAAGTAGTTTCCTACTTCTACTGTGGATTTCAGAATGCATTAGACTTGCTTATAATTTTCTTCATTCACTGATCCATTTGATAGCCCAAGGCCAAGTTTGTCTTACCCAAAGTAGAGGTATTAATGACTCTTATAAGTCCTTTTTCCAAAGTTATTTATTATAAGGATAAAGTGAGATAATATGTATGAATTCTAAATTATATAGAATTTTGTATGTTCCTAGTGTTTTATTAGAAAGGAGAATGAGTTGGTGGAAGAAACTAATTTACTTCTGGAGAATGATGAAAAAATTCAAAAGATTGTCTTTTAGTTTTAGTAAGTTTATATATGTATACAATATATATTGATTGTGTCCACCCTAACTTCCTGCTCCCCATTATGTCCCTTTTCCACTATCCTGTCTTCTGGAATGGTGGATCTTATCTTGGAGCTTCGTCTAATGTCTAGAGGTGTCCTTCATCACTATCAGGATGGAGCCTGAGGCTCTAGGTCAAGTCCAGTCTCAAAGGTTCTGTATGGATGCAGGTTGAGGAAAGTAGCGCAGTGCATGAGCAGAGGAGATGGCAGCTTGTTTGGCAGGACAATTGAATTGTTTTTGGAGTCTCTAGGTAGGAGATGAGAACTTGTATTTCAGTTCATCTTCACTGAAGGCGTCCATCCAACAGAAAGCTAAGGTGTGGCTATGTAAGAAGTCCTAAGTAATTGACGCTGGGGGTGGGTACATGTAAAGCTATAAAATAAATGACCAAATTGGGGAGCCTGAACTATGAGGGTGGTGGCTGGTATTTAAGACAATATGAGTAGAATTTAGGTCAGAAGAAGGACACAGTTTGAAATTACTTGAGTTTGCTTAAGCCAAATCAAGACCTTTGTCCTGATCTCGTATTCAAAGAAACTAGTACTGGATGTGCCAGAGGTACTCCTACCTAAGCTCTTGGACCCAGAAAAGAGAACAAGAGTGGGCGGTTCAGTGGAAAAGTAGAGTCAGACATGTCTTTGAGCAATGAAGAATGGATGTAGGCCTAGAGCTGTAGTTCACAGGGCCACAGTTGACCCTCCAGCTGCCTCAGCTGTCCTCATGTCTGGAAGGAGAGTAGCGGAGGGCTCAATTAGTAGTGGAAATCAGTGAGAGATCTCAACTCTATGATTGGTCATTTCCTTGGTTCTCCAAGGCATGCTTCAAGGCTGTGTCCATCCACATCTGTTTGCTTTGCTTTTCTCCATAGTGTGGATTCCATGATGAGCAGATGAGGTACATGTGGCTTTTATGGATCTTTGACAAAGAATGATAAAGAAATAAAGGGACAGGGATGAGCTGCTTAGTTCATAAATTTATTTTCATGTTGTGGTATACATCCCAGCTTGGTGAGCCAATGATTTATAATCTCTAATCTGAGAAAACAAAAAGCTTCTCATCACTTTCCTCCCCCACAACATCTTGCCTAGCCAGCACAGTGCTTGTTCCCTTAGTCTCCACAGGGTTCATTTTAGTATTTTGGGAAGAACTCTCATGATGCCCAGGACAACAGGGTCATCTTAGGTCTTGACGTTAGTAAATCATCAGCCCCTCAAGCTATTGGGAGCACTGTGACTCTGAAATGACAGCCGAGGGATCTTTATGAAAAGAAAAGGGATGGCGGGGGCGAGCTGGGAGAGGGGCAGTGGTGAGTGTGGTTAAAAAAGCAAAACAAAAACCCCAAACCCAAAAACCAAAACCTTTGTTTAAATAAGAAAAAAGAAAAGAAAAGGAAATCCTCGCCTCGGAAGGAAGTAAAATCCAACCTGATTGTGGCTGCTATCTCTGGCTTCAGTGTTTCCCATATTGAATTTGATCTTCTACCTGGAACAAACCTGGCCCAGGCACATAGTCAGCACCTGTGCTGGAGACCATCTTGGAGATTGACACAGGAGGAAAGGGAAGCTGTAATCAGAAGTTTCTGGGTCCCATCAGAAACTTTCAAATACCCAGAAACTGATTCCCAAATAATTGACTTGGATGCTTAATATTATATTGCTGGGCCGATAGCTCAAGCTTATTATTAACTAGCTCTTAATTTTAAATTAATCCATGATTCTATTTATGTTTAGCCATGTGACTTGGTACCTTTTCTCAGAGCAGCGTTCTCATCTTGCTTCCTCTGTGTCTGGCTGTCCCCTGCTCTGTCTTTCCTCTTCTCAGAGTTCTCCTAGTCTGGATGCCCCACCTCTACTTCCTGCCTTTACTGGCCAATCAGCATTTTATTAAACCAATACAAGTGAAAAATCTTTACAGTGTACAGAAAGCATTATCCCACAAGGAGCTCTGATTTTGATGCGTTTCATGAGTTTCCAAGGCACAATGGCTATTGCCCTGTGTCAGGATGAGGCCCAACATAATGGGAAAAGGACCAGCAAATGGAACCTTTCTGTGTGAGTGCAGTAAGTGAGGGACTTCTGTCATCTTTAGATAGGCATAGGCTAGATTAAGATGATATCCTATGTGGGAGAAATGGCTTCCATAGGGCCACTCATGAAGTAAGAGTTACAGGAAGGAGCTAATCTATTTGATTAGATTAGAGCAGGTGTTCAGTGTTCAGGTAGTATAGAGAGAGGTGAGATCATGAGTTGAGTAAGGCAGCTGGCTGGCCAGCTGGCTTTATACAAACCAAGTTACTCATTTGAACTTGAGACATCTTAACCCTGAAATAAAGGTTCTGTATTAGGTGATGAGGTAGTGGGCTCCAGCATTGGGGCATCTACTTTATTGGGAAGGTTTACTTTATTTTGGAGGTAAAGTTGTTTGTCAAATATTTTATAGACTAGGGTCATTACACTGAGCATAGAATAGGTTTAACCATTTGGTATACATGGAGAGTCTGGTGTGCCCAGTACTATGCCAGGTTCTGAGGGATAGAATAATGAACAAAACACATGAGGTCCCACTCTTATTCTATCAGGAGCAAAGGGAATCAATACATAAAGAAGTAAAGATCCCGAGCCAAAGAGATGGCTCAGTAGACGGAGGTGCTTCGGCACATGCCTGATGACCTGAGTTCCATCCTCAGACCCCACAAGGTGGCAGGAGAGAACAGATTCCTGACCTCCACATGTCTGCTTGTCTGCTGTGGCAGACACACATACAAACTCACATTTATACACTCACAAATAAATGTAGTAAGAAAATTAGTTTTTTTTTTTAAAAAATAAAGATAAATGCCAGGATTTAAGCAATGGATTCCATTGTAATTTCATTATGACATTGGGTGGCTCAGAAACAGCCCTCAGGGAAGCTCCAAGTCAGCTGAGACTTCAAGGGTATTGAAGACCAAACAGATGTTCAGAAATGATAACACAGTTAGGATTACAATCTTTCTCTGGGGGTGGTGGTACCTTTTACATTCCAAGAATAATTACATCATAGAGAAAAAAAAAAGCAGGAGGGTGGTAGTTGTGGGGTCCTAGCATGGAAACTGGGCTGCTGAAGCCATGAATGAGTCTCTCACTAGAGTTGGGGAGGAAGAGGTTTCCATAAGCTTTCTTCTCTCACCTGTTGAGTATACAGAAAACCTCAGAAGGCCATGATGCCAATTGGAGGGTTTAGTAAAGCCTGGCATTATCTCTAGTACTAGTAGATACTATTTTAAGAAACAATTTTTACATGTTTCAAACAGGATTGCACCTTTCAGAAGTATTAGTTATTTAATTTTTACAAATATTGGAGCTAAGATATTATCCTTACTTGCTCCCTCATTTTAATGGTGGGGAAACTACTTAGGAAAATAAGAAAAATTAGGAAAATACTGTCATGTACCTGAGACTGCGTAGCCTGTATTTGATGAAGGCTTTGTGATTCAGGTCTCTATTTCTGTCTACCTCTGTCTGTCTGTCTCTCTGTGTCTGTGTGTCTGTCTCTCTTCTCTCAGTTATACACATATGGCTTCCATCACATCAAGTTTTCACCTATCTATTTATCTATGTGTCATTACACTCATCCGGTTCCCTTACCCTTACGCTACAGCCTTTTGTAGGACTCAGTCAAATAGTCATAGATAACTGATGTAAAGTGCTTTAGAAACTAGAGCTTTTCAGTGTGGTCTTTTGATTGACCTAGATTGGTTCCTGCTCAATTGACAGACAAGGAAACTCAGAGTCTGAGAATCAGAGCAGTGATAAAAGCAGTGTGGCTTCTGAGTTATAACTACCACTTGCCTGTGCTTTGCACCACCATATCCCTTTGCTTTATTTTCTCACTACAAACCCCTCACAAAAGTGATGGAATAGAATTGTCTTCACAAGAAGGGAGAGAGAACACTAAATAAGATGATGCAGGTGAAACTTTTCTTGAAATACTTGGTCCATAGTGAGTGTGCATCATATGCTAGTGTCTTTGTGAAAATCCACACAGTCAGATTCCGTGCTGGGGGTGAACTCTTTGGGCTGTGACTGGGGAAGGAAGATCAGAAGTTTTGGATGGGAAGGAGGTTTCCTCTCTTTGGACTTACCATGTTGATTGACAGGCAGCCAGATCTTGTTCAAATCCATTATGGCAAATTAAAACGTATTTGGGAGTCTTGTAACCCACCATCAAAACGGTCGGGTGTCGGAAAGGAACTACTTACTCTGAATAAGTGGCTTTTCATTGCTGCGTTGCTCTTTAATTATAGGCTTTCTTTGAATACTTAAACACAAGGCCTTTGTAAACTGTAACTCCCCCTTACACACATTCCACCCACATGCCTACTTTCCCTTTCATTTATAGAGTATAAACACCCATCTCTTACTCATTCACATAATGAATTTCAGATCCTTTGTCTCAGTTAAGGAGGGGCGGGCCTCAGTAGAATTATGGGCATCTGTCAGTCTTCCATCCCAAGACTCCATAGGGCTCTTCTGAGGTTCTCTCTGGGGAGAAGATAATGGTGATAAGTACTCTTCATTGATGGACCTGACCCACTTTCCTCTTTCCTTTGACCGTGGACCCTGGTTCCTGGAGCAGAACTTCTTGAACACAGTGCCCCAGCTTCTCACCACCTTCATCCTTAAAACCGGCACTCTCTCTCTAGTGTCCTCTTTCCAGTGCAGCCGAGAGCATTCTGTTTCTTAAAAGACTCTCTGCTTATCAAGAGAGACTAGGTAGGACAGCCTCCTTCCTCTATTTGATTTCTTCCTTGTTGGAGAAAAGAAGAGATTGTCAAGATTTATTTTATTTTATGTGTAGAAGTGTTTTGCCTGCATGCATGTCTGTGCCCGAAGAGGTTGGAGTGCATTGGATCCCCTTGCACAGTGAGTCATTATGAGGGTGCTAGGAACTGGCCCTGGGTCCTTTGCAAAGACAAGTGCTTTTAGCCACTGAATCATCTCTCTCATACCCAGTTCTGCAAAGACATGAGAATCTTGAAGTCTAGTGCCACACAGGTCCCCCAGTCTTATCTCTAAGCTGGATGGGAACTTCACAACATGATTGTGCTTTCTTCAATTGACCCATGCTTTCCCATTCCAGGGCCCTGCCCTATACTTGGACAAGGATCAGATAACATCTGGAGATGCATGGCCTGCTTTTTCTCCTGCCCATCAGTCTCTTGGCTCTCCCTGATAGAAGACAACTAGCATTTGCTTGTATATCTCCTTCAGGCACTAGGGATACTGGCAAATGCTTAGTAAAGGCTAGCATTAGCTATACCTCCACCATGACCTATTTTGAGGACCCATTGCTATGTCCCTTTGTGGGGAGATGGAGACCCTAAGTGGCAGGCCATTTTTATTCCCACCTTCCCCTGCTCTCTTCCCTGGGAGCTCTGGGCTGTGCAGAAGGGTTGAAGGTCTCAGTGGCTCAAGACCAGAGAGAACAATCAGATAATTAGGAAGTGATGGAGTTTTGAGAGTTTATCATCTTTGTTTTAAAATACAATTTATTTAATTGTAAGTATATGTAATTTAATTTTAAATAATGGCTGCATTTAACAGCTGCCTGGCAGAATTCCTGAAATCTGAAAGCCTGTCTGGGCCCGCGTTCAGCATAGCACTTGACCCACAGGGCAGCCTGTGGGCCTGGGTGGCTCTGGGTTCAAGAAGGGCTGGGTCTGTTTCTTGGAGGTTGCTCTCCAACACTAGGACATTTAAAGGGGGTCTCCTTGGTTTGAGGTCTTTTAGGAGACTTGGTGGTTAAGAAGCGGAGGTTGGGGCTATTGCAACTGGAGCAAAGAGGTGATCCTAGAAAAGGGGGTCCATACTGTCTTGGTTCCTGACTCCCTTGAATGGAAGGCTAAGACTTAGGGAACTCTGAGACGACCATCCAGGCAGTAGTGACCGATGCATCTCAGTACTGGGGTACCAAGGGCAAAATGCGAATAGACTCCAGCGTTGGTTACTTAGGTCAGCCCACGCCTCCTGCCTCAGCATAACGCCACTCCCTCCCCGCCAAGTGGCTCTTGTTCAGGAGGCGGGACCGAGTTCTCCGGTGGCCCCTGGAGGCTCCGGGCTGCGAGCTCTGGGAGGCTGGGAGGGGAGTTAGGGGAGGGGCGCTGACTGGGCAGTCCAGAGAGGAGGGGGGCTTTAATAGGCTCGACCAGCGCCTGGTTTGCTGCACCGTGAGTGGCTGCGGTTAGCGAAGCAGCCCTCTACCTCGCGCCACTTCTCCACGACAAATTTTCGCCTGTGCACTTGACAGCGATCGTACTAAAGCTCCCAGGGCGCGTTTTGCTTAGGGAGGAACAGGTAGGAGGCGCGGGCTGCCCTGTGCACGCTTGCAGCTCTGGGAGGAGTCTCCACGACTTGGTTGGCTGTCCTTTCTGGTAGCTGCCCGTTGTCCCGGGCGTTGGTTTGTGGGCTACAAGGGGACAGTGCTTGCCGTGGGAGCTGGGCTAAGTCCCATCCCAGAGCGCGGCTGTACGCGGCCAGGCGCCATGCTTCTGCTGGGCATCTCAATCCTGGCTCTCGCCTGGCGACCTGCTGGCAGTTCCGAGCCAGAGTGGGAGGTGGTCGTTCCAATCCGACGGGACCCGGACATCAATGGCCGCCACTACTACAGGAGGGGTACGGAGGAGTCCGGGGATCAGGGTCTCATTTTTCAGATCACAGCTTTCCAGCAGGACTTTTACCTACACCTGACGCCAGATGCCCAGTTCCTGGCTCCCGCCTTTGCTACTGAGTATCTAGGTGTCCCACTCCAGAGGCTTACCGGCAGCTCTCTAGACTTGCGACGCTGCTTCTATTCCGGGTACGTGAACGCGGAGCCAGACTCCTTTGCTGCTGTGAGCTTATGCGGGGGTCTCCGCGGAGCCTTCGGCTACCGAGGCACGGAGTATGTCATTAGCCCTTTGCCCAACGCCAGCGCGCCGGCGGCGCAGCGTCAGAACCAGGGCGCACACCTTCTCCAGCGCCGGGGTACTCTGGTAGGGCCTTCCGGAGACCCCACCTCTCGCTGCGGGGTGGCCTCGGGCTGGAATCCTGCCATCCTGAGGGCCCTGGACCCTTACAAACCACGGCGGACGGGCATGGGGGAGAGCCACAACCGGCGTAGGTCTGGGCGCGCCAAGCGCTTCGTGTCTATTCCACGGTACGTGGAGACACTGGTGGTGGCGGACGAGTCAATGGTCAAGTTTCACGGCGCGGACTTGGAACATTATCTGCTAACGCTGCTAGCCACGGCAGCGCGACTCTATCGCCACCCTAGCATCCTCAACCCCATCAACATTGTTGTGGTTAAGGTGTTACTCCTAGGAGAACGTGACACCGGGCCCAAGGTCACAGGAAACGCAGCTCTGACTCTGCGCAACTTCTGTGCCTGGCAGAAAAAGCTGAACAAAGTGAGCGACAAGCACCCTGAGTACTGGGACACAGCCATCCTCTTCACCAGACAGGTGAGTTGATCTGTCACCTCTTTAGGGCTCAACCCCATTTTTCTTAGGGCTGTTCATTTAGGTCTCCAAAGCCCCTTTGTGTCTCTCAATGCCTCTTCCGAAATCCAGCATTGGAAGTTCTAATTAAAGCCCTCTCCTAAAGTTCAGCAGAGCTCCACCTCACGTGCTTTGGGAGGTTGGAGGAGAGTTTGCTTTTCCAGAAGGTGTTGTCTTGTTATGGCCAATCAGCGTCTTCTGGATGAGGCACTGAGGGGCTGGAACCCGGGAAGTTGCCGCCTCTGCGCTGCAGTTTGTCTTCAAGGCCGATAGGAGGCACTATGAGGATGGTGTTGGGGATGGTGGGAATGGGAAGCTCTGCTTCTTCAATGTGGGTGGCTAAGTTTTCTCTGACATCTCCTAGCATGCTTTCTTTTGCTGGATGTAGTGCTTGGAAGGTGATTCAAGGTCAGTGCCTACTATGTTTCTAGTGGGTAACATGTCATCCTTTTTCTGTCCTGGGTCTAGGAATCCTGGACTGAGATGGAAGGGACCACTGCAATAGTTTGTAGGTTGCTGTGAAAGACCAGATTTAGGCATATTTTCCATTGCTGCTTCTCCCTACATCCTTCTCTGTTGGGTCTTGACCAGTGACTTCCATACTATTCTAGCATGCAGTCTAGTAAGGGCAACTGTTTGGAACTGGACCATTTCGTTTGGAGTTTCTCTTAGAATTGAGCTGGGGAAACTGGCTCCCAATGTTCTCCGATTCTTGTTAGAAGATGATGACCCATTTGCCCAGCTGTATTCTAAGCAGCAGAGCAGACAAGACTGCTCACTTTGCATTCCTAAGATCCTCCCTTGAGGGGAGGGCAAGGCCGTATGGGCTTAGTCAAAGTGCATTTGGACACTGCAACTGCAGCACTGGAAAGACACTAACTTGAGACTTGACTTTAAACCCAGGTGTGGGAAGATAGTCTGGCCTTCCTCACGTCTGTACCCCATCTTTTATCTCAAGGAGTTATCAGCCGGTGAACATTTAGAACCCTAAGAGTTGACTTAAGAGTTGGGCACTGTGACAATCTGGATTCTTGGAATTCTTTAAATGCTGGAGGAAAAGAGTCCCCCTGTGTCCCACTTCCTCTGCTTTTGGGGGCCCTGACTTGAATTCTTGCAGAGCTCTTGTTTTTCCGTTATCATAACCACAGCACTATGGCCACAGCGTAGAGTTCTTCGTTACCTCCATTACCGCTAACTCTCATTGTTACTAAATGGCCACTTAGAGTTGGTCTGGCGCCGGTCCGGAGCTGGAGCCGGAGTCTCCCACAGTAACCCATTTGGCAGAGCTAGGCCCTCTTCCTGCAATGGAACTTCCTTCTATCCCAGCCTCTTCTCCTCCCACCACCTGGTTTCTCTAGGGAGGTCTTTGGCCTGTGTCTTGTTTCTCTAAATTCATTCTTCCAACTGAGGTCTGTTGAGCGGCCGCAGCCCAGCCGGACAAGCCCTCCTTGAGTCACTGGGAAACTGCAGAAGAGGCTTCAGCTTCTGCACTCAGACCAGCTCTGCAGTCACTAGATTTCTGGGAGAAAAAGCAAAGACCAAGAACAGGATCTCTTAATGGGTAAAACAGCTGTTGTCCCCTCTGCTACCTGAGATGCCCCTGTGGAGGTTGCTCCCTGGCTCTAGAAAAACAGACCTCAATCCAGTTGTTAAGATTGAGTTTTGGAACCAGCCCTGAGAAGAAGAGTCCCTGCTGGGAAAGTAGGCCATGCCATCAGAAGGAGATGGCCTCTGAAGAAGCAATCAAACAGCAAGGGGCAAGAGCTTCTGTTTCTCAGTGGTGTGCTAGACCCCCAGGGGGCCATGTCATCTGTGCATAATGGGTACAAGCTGCATGACCACTTGGGTCAGAAGTGGTGATGGGCAAGATGTGACTGTTAGAAGCTGTTTTTCTCTTAGGCATTTAAAGGGCAAAGCCAGAGAGTAGGGAGTCTGTGTTGGCAGGCCGGTCATCAAGGTATGTGTGTCATGCTTGTATAAACAACTCCCCCCACCTCCTTGCCAGCACAGATTTCGGGGCTTGCTGTACTCTCAGAGTCTTATGAACTTCTCATTCCTGAGGCACCCCCCAGTCTCCCTGGGGAAGGTACAGTATTGGATGAGAACACAGGCAAACAGCTGTTCTTTCTAGATCAAGACAAATGTGGTCTCCTGGAACCTTAGCTATCCGGAAGAGAGAATACATTGATCATACAACAAGTGTTTTGACAATTGGAAGAGTTTCTGTAAAGATTCAGAATAAGTTCACGGACAAAGAAAGCACATCTGATTTTGCAAAGCAGCCAGCCTCCAGGCTCATAACAGCAGGGTGAGGTCAGCCCAGGAAGGGAGTGAGGACTGTGGAGGATCAGGGCCAGAGTCATTCTCACTTATTTCTATGAGGAGCACAACATCTCTGGATTCTCGTTGCACCAGCTGCAGATGCCGGGTATTTACTGTGCAGGGACTCAGTAGACCCCGATTTCCTGAGTCCCCCTTAATTTCAGGTTCAGTGCCTCTGTTGTTTCAGGAACCTTTCACGATAAAATGGCTTTTGTCCATTCACTCATACATTCTCTCTATGATTTCCAGGTACTATTCTGGCTAGAGCTGAACATACAAGTAAGGTGTGCCCCCTGACCTCATGATCAGTGTGGCAGAATGCTCTCTCTCATCTTCCCGGAGCTAAGGATGCTTTCTAAGAGACTGGGTGCAGCAAGGGCTCCCGACACTAAGAGGGGAGAGCAGACTGTCTCTGTGTTATAAATGAACTTCTCCCCCACCATCTGCTTCACTAATCGTGACACTTCCTCCCTTGACATGACCTCATTCTCATTCTTGTAGTTTATGTTTTCCCCCTGCCTTCGCTCCTTCTATTTTTCTTTGCTTAGAGCCACTTCATGGAATTCTCTTTCCCTTCTTTAACCTTTCTTTCTTCCTCTTTTGGGATTATCCAGGGGGACTCAGCTCTCTTATTTTTTTCATTCATACTCTGAACTTTCACCGCTCCCAGATCCAAAATCTGGCACTGATTTTGTGTTTTTGATCTTAAGCAGTATCATGTTTTGTGTGTGCATGTGTGTGTGTGAGTGTGTGCATGTGTGTGAGTATGTGTGTGTATGTGTGTGTGTAAGTGTGTGTATGTGTGTGTGTGCATGCACCCAAGTAACTGTAGGTGTCTGTGGAGGTCAGACACATAAGATTCCCTAGCGCTGAAGTCAAAGGTGGTTTTGAGTTGTTTGCCTTGGGAGCTGGGAACTGAACTCAGATCTTCTGCAAAAGCATTATGTGCTCTTAACTGCTAAGCCATCTTTCCCTCGACTCTGTGTCGAGGCACGAAATGACGTGTTTTCCATACTGTGCAAAGCAAAATCTTTCAGGAAACAGAGTCTAATGTTTTCTATAAATCAAATACTTGGAGCGGGGTGGTGCATTCACTGTTCAGATTAAAAGCTATGAATAGTACGATGATGATTTGTATTTTATATCCACCTCCCAGCATGGTAAGAAGGAATTTTTATTTCATCAGGCTCTGTTTTGAAGTCAGACTTTGGAAGATAGTAGGAGAGGGGACATTCGAAGACTTGCCATTGTCATTTCCTGCTCACAGGATGGCGATGCACCACGGCTTTTAAAATAAAAAAAGAAAGGTGATGGAAGAGAAGATTTGTGGAATATAGTTACTCTCCTTGCTTTTTTCTACTCCAAATAAGTAAGCCTAATATTAACGGCAGAAGACGTGGTGGTGAGGGGCAGAATGCTTCCTTTTGTGTGGCATCTTCCTAAGTAACTGAGGCTAGATTGATTGTGTGGGCTCATGGGATCCTACTGCTGCTCTGGCCTTGGCCTGCTCTTATCTGCCCCTCCCTCCATCCATCCCTCCCTCTCTACCTTCATCCGTATCCCCATTCTCTCCTTTCCTTCTTTACTTTCTCCCCCTCCCTTTTTGAAATATTCTTACTACACAGCTCAGATTGGCCTCAAAGCTCCCTCTCTTCCTGCCCCAGCCACTGGAGTGATGGTTTTCTTTCACCCATCCACTTTATTAAAGAAAATGATTTATTCATTTAATTTTACGTGTATAAGTGTTTTGCTCGCATATATGCATGTGCATCATATATGTGCTTGGTGCCCTCATAGGTCAGAAGAAGACTTTGGATCCTCTTAAACTGGAATTGTGAATGGTTGTGAGCTCCATGTGGGTGCTGGGAACTGAACCAAGGCCCTCAACAAGAGCAATACGTAAGAGCAATAACCACTGAGCCATCTCTCCATCTCCAGTCCTTTTTTAGCTACTGGGTTAGTTAACAAAGATGATTTCTCCTCCCTTAGGTATTACTGTCTACCTTCCTTTGAACTCCACTGTGGAGTTTCCTCCCCTCCACACCTCTACACTCTTCCCACTGTGTCCTGATTTCTTGACTTGAACACATGGTGCAATAGAAAGAATAACTGGCTTGGAATCAGGCAGAGCTGAGTTTGAAGCTCAGCACTTGAACTTCCTGTCAGTGGAGATATTTGAACTCCACTATCCTCATCTTCAGAAGGCACAGCATCATATTCAACTTGTGCCGCTACTTTGAGGATGAGCTAGCATCCAGCAAGGGCATCCAGGGGTGGCAGCTATCATCTCCATTACTTTAGCAGTTGCTTTGGCTATGTTTCTTGTTCTTGAATAAGTAAATACAGGTTCCTTGCCAAAATGTAAATTTGGGATAGCCTTGATTTAAAGCATTTTGTACCATTGCCCTTGCAAGTATATCATACATACCTGATTAATACTCTTGTGTTTGTGTAGGGATTGCAGGTGCTAGTATTTGCCAATCTTTTTAAAGCAGGCATCACATCATGTCTTTGTAACCCCTGCACAGGCCCATGCATCTGGTGGTCCATCAAGTGCATGGAAGGAAAATTCAGGGGGAGTGTCGACTGCCTGAAGCTGCTGGGTGCTTGGGTACTTTGCCTCTGCCTGGGGACCATTAATCCAGCTTTCAGCCTGTCAGGCTGCTGTGCTGATTTCTTCTGGCATTTCTTCTTGGCTCTCTGCCGCCAGGCTTTGCCCTAGAGAAAGGTGGGGCCCCATCGAGGAGCATGTTAATCCACCCTGGAGTCAGTAGACAGGGTGCATGGCCGGGACAGGGTCAGTGTGTCAGTGCAGGTGTGGGGCGAGGAGCCAGCAGCTTGCTCAACCAGCATGGCCTCAGCAGATGCTGATGTCAGCACGTAATCTAGCCGGCTCCCTTTCCGTGGGACTCTTCACACCTATGGTCACCACGCGTCTTGACCTGGTGGTCTAGGAGCGGGGTGACCATTTCCGTCTTGAGTGTATTCTGCACCTTCATTCTGCATTCCAGGAACAATAAGAAATCCTGCTAGCACTCATCCCAGCGGCCACACTCCCTACCTTTTAACCTCTACTCAGCCTAACTTGAGATAATTGCATACTTTATGTGTTCTCTGCTGTAAAACAGAGCTTAGCAATGGCATCTCTTCCAAAGGGGGATTCATTATGTAATCGGGGTAGAACTCTTCCTGCCCTGTTGGGAGCACTATAGCACTCCAATAACTGCTAGCTGTCATCTTTGACAACTACCCTCTCTAGACAGGCTAGTTTCTAGAGAGGGTCAGGCTTCCTGAAAGTGTTGGCTTCTGTTCTTCCTCAGTGAGGCAATTCCTGTCCTTTGGACTATTCTTGTCTCTTGTGGTAATACCACTTTTCACTTCTGGAAGGATTTCTATGATGGTGATACCTCACTTGTTAACAGGAATAGCCCACCTTCCAGGCTTTACTGTCTACTTTTTCTTCTTAGTTGCAGAAGCTCTGCTAGATTTCACTTTTGGAAAAGCAAAGCCATCATTAGAAATTGTAAACAAATGGATTTTTGTGATGCAGAAAATATATGGTGATACATGGCACAGATTCATGTGGGAAAAAGCCAGGGGCCCCGTTAATGCAATCTGTTGGTGATTGTGGTATCTTTCTAGAAGGATACAATTTGGAACAAAGAATACTGTTGGGTTGGCTTGGGTGTCAAAAGCTATGAATTCCAAGACTTAATGGTACATGGCTGTATAATCTCAGCTTGTCTGCAGAGCGAGAGCTTGATTCTTAAGTTCTGTGATGGTTCTGGACACTGGAATGTGGTTCTTAGAATGAGCCCTGGCTCAGGAACTTGCTTACATAAGAATACATAAATTTTTTCCTCTGCCAAATTAAAAAAATTAATGTGCTTGATTTTTGTGTCCCCTTTCCCCTATGCTACTGGGAAGCAGTGTCTTAGTGTCTTTGTGTGCAGCAGAGGAGGTGAGGAAGAGGTCCATAAGGAAGGCAGCAAGTGGGGGATTATGGCAGTGGTTGTTTGTGTGAGGAGCAGTACTGGCGAAGAGGTATCTGGTCACCACAAAGTGCCAGCCTTATTTATGTAAAGCTCCAAACCTAACTAGGAAAAGCTAGGGGAGACGAATCTGGAGGATCAAGTTCTTGGCTAAGATGATTCTTGGATCCTCTGGAAAAGCATCTGTGACTGTAAGAGAAATACATGGCAAGTTGCCAGAAATTGTGAATCAGGTAGGGCTGAAAGATGCCTGCAGTTTCCCAGTGGAAAGAAACAGGGATGTGCCTCTATTTTAGAAACCAATGTCTGGCCTAAAAGAGGTTAAAGCAATTTGAGTGGCTCTGAATTCACTCAAGAAGGGTGGAGACATTCTGTGCTGCAAATGAGGTACAACTGGGCCCTGTGCAGATGCCTGTGAGCCATCTAGGCTCTAAATCCCAGACCCAGCATTTGCTTGATTGGGTGAAGGGGCACAGAACTGACCTTAGCAGCATGCCTTTCCATCCTGAAGATGCTGGTGACCGGGGGCCCTCTGCCCCCTGCAGCACCCTTCCCCTCAGGGACTTTACTGGATTTCCATGTTTCTTTTGTTTAATCCATGAAACTGAGGTTTCCTGATATTAAGAACAGGTTATTTCTGCCCAGGAAGGGCCTACAGTTGCATGTCTGTAAGGAGGATCTACTTTCTAATGAAGAAAGATGCCTTGCTACAGAGATCTCCCAGCTGCAGAGGCTGCTACAGGGAAGTTGGCACAGCATATCAGCTCCTCCTCTGGTCCTCCGGTCACTTTCGAGGGGCAGTGTGGGAATGAGCAAGGGCAGAGGAGCCTTCATTTCCCCGTGAGTTACACTGCTCAGCAGGCATCAGTAGATTAGAGGCCCTTTACAGTTCGGTCTGTTCTAAAAGTAGGTCATGCTGTGTGTTCCTGTTTTAACCAACAGGCCAGAGGGGGCAAGCACCTAGGTCTGGAAAAGGGAGGAGAAGAAGCTTAAGTCACTGGATGTTTCAAGTTCTAGTTGAGAACTGGCTCTTCCCCAGAGCAGCAAACTGAGGCCGTAAGGAAAGGGAGGCAGTTGGCCAAAGATGCTCACAGCCACTTAGCAACAGGACCTAGATCTCTCGCTTGTTCTTGTGCCTGGTCTCTCTTGCTTGAGGTCAGTCTGAGTGTGTGGGTGGCCTGGAAGCCACAGAATGTGCCTGTCCGAGAGGCTGTAGGCTTCAACCATAGGCTGACGTGTCCAGATCACCACTTCCATCAGCTATGTCTACAGACTTAGGGTGTTTTGGCCTAACCCCTTTAAGGGGTTAAGTTATGTATTAAGAAATACGTAAGTTACTATGTATTTCTTTCATATCTTCTACTTTACCTGCTGCCCCAAGCTTGTCTTGATCTGCTTTTAAACATTTTTTAAATTTCACTTTATTTTATGTGCATTGGTCTCTTACCATAGGTGTCACGCCCCCTAAAACTGGAGTTACAAACACTTGTGAGCTGCCATGCGGGTGCAGGAAATTGAACCAGTGTCCTCTGGAAGAGCAGCTGACGCTTTTAACTGCTGAGTCATCTCTCCAGCCCCTAGTCTGTGACCTTTTGATAGGGTTTGTTTCTTAGGTTTTAGGACCCTAGGGAGGAACTTTCTGGGAGATGAAGGCTTTGAAAACAGAAGGGTACCAGGAAAGGAAAGGAAGGGGATTTGAGGTCTCTTGTGAAGTTCCTGGAAGAGGTCCACCATTCACACAGGCAGTAAAGCAAAGGTAGAGCATGCGTAGCGCCTGGCACTGATTCTGGCACCTCCGGGTCAGGCTGGTCACCCTCATGGTTTTCTTTGGCCAGAAAAACTGTTAACTCATTAGGTGTGATTATCACCTGACTGTGGGAAGCCAAGTTTGACCGCTCGGGTGGTAAACTTCTGAGTGCTTTGCATTAATTTTTGCTGATTCTTTCTGTACTATGACCACTTTCCACTCATGTCTCTTTCTGACCCCACTAGCCCTGTTGTTCCCACTGCTCCCAAGGTCAGCACACGTATACACACACACACACACACAGAGACAGACAGGCAGACACACACACACACACACAGACAAAGACAGAGAGACACACAAAGGGAAAAAAATGAGTAAGGCTCTGCGTGTATGCTCACCTTGACCTCTTCTTGGTTTTCATAAGAGAACACGGCAGCTTATTCTCAAGTGTTGCTAAGTCATTGGCTGTGACATCCAAATCCTCAGTCATACAGACCCTTAATCGTGACTCTTCTTTGTGTGGGAGGGGCTAACTAGCCATTCGGTGGACTGTAGTGAGGGTTAGTTATAGCTGTAGTTAGAGTCACACATGTGAAATTTGTGTATAGTGGTGGCTCTTAGTGAATCATGGCCATGATTAGTTATGATCACAGACCTTAGCTTCCACCTTTCACAAATAGATGTGATAATATGTTGTCTTCTCAAACTGTTGTGAGAGCCAAATCTCCATATGTTTTAGAGACAATAATGTAAAAAAGAGTATGTTGTATGAGTGACTGATTTAACACCCAACCTTCTGAGAGGAGCAAATTGAACATCAGTGCTGTCCCATTTCCAACTTATGGGTTCTCAAGGTTTCTAGATGTATCCATGGCCTAGAATTCTTAACAAGGCTTTTGAGATTTCCGTCTGTGAAGTTCCATGTTTTACTGTAGCACCCCCCCTGGAAATACTTCCTAATACAGTGTGCTGCTGGGAGGCCTAGGTTCTTCACCATCAGGCTTCTAGATTAGAAAGGGGGACCCTCCCACTTAGGTGACACTCTCTATTTTTTATCCCAAGCCACCCTTCAGCCCATGTCTTGGTATGTTAAACTGTGTGTAGACAGTGGCTTCCGTCCACCTCGCTCTGTTTCCTGACAGCTCAAGAAAGCCTAGTCTCTGGCTGGGGTAGACCCTTGGCTGGCCAGCCTATGGCTGGGAATCTGAACTTAATAGTTGTCCAAAAGGCAGTCGTTCAACAAAGATGGACTGCTCAGAGTAGCCTGTGGATGGGGAACATGGTTGCTTTCTACTCCTACATGCCTCAGGGAGCTGTGATCAGAACCCCACCCTACTGTGGGAGTCACGATTTTCCTGACCTTCTCTATATAAAGCTGTGGTCCTTGTAGTCTAATTTTATACCTCCTAATTTCCTCCCACAGGACTTCCCTGCATAGGGCAAAATCTGGCTGAAAGATGCTGGGGCTGGATGGCAGCAACAAGGCCCATAGGATGCTGATACCATCTGAAACCATCTCTAACTTTATTCTGGCTTTGTTTCTCCTCCATTTGGCAGGATCTATGCGGGGCTACCACCTGTGACACCTTGGGCATGGCTGATGTGGGCACCATGTGTGATCCCAAGAGAAGCTGTTCTGTCATTGAGGATGATGGACTTCCATCGGCCTTCACCACTGCCCACGAGCTGGGTAAGGGTGGAGGAGAGGGATGGTGACCTCTTGAGTTGATCTGGATTTGTGCTGGGTGCTTTGGTGGGAAAGGCAACATTTCTATTTCCTTTCTCATATTTTGAATCTGTAGGAATCCTTTTTTGGGACCAGCATCTGCCTTGGCATTGGCCTTAGATTTTTCTGATTGTTGTATCCCAGTTGACACTTGTGTACTTTGGGGGAGAATACCATAAAGACAAGGTGATACACACTGCTGTCCTTACCTGGCTCATAGCCCAGTGGAGGAGATGGGAGGCACAAGACTGTATCCTGGAGACACAAGTTAGCCTGTAGGGCATCTACAAAGAAGACAGTGTACAGGTGCCAGTAACCAGCTTGAGAACCATCCTGGGTTTTTTTTGCTTCTCCCATTTCTCTTTGAAGTCTGTTTCCTTTTCCTGCCCATTCTCAGCCCTATGCTCCTGCCTCCTGAGTCCTCTTGTTTCATCCCACAGGCCATGTGTTCAACATGCCCCATGACAACGTGAAGGTGTGTGAGGAGGTGTTTGGGAAACTCAGAGCCAACCACATGATGTCTCCCACACTCATCCAGATTGATCGTGCCAACCCCTGGTCAGCCTGCAGCGCTGCCATCATCACTGACTTCCTGGACAGTGGGCATGGTAAGGCAGGAGGCAGGGAGGAGCAGGGCGGGGTGGGAAAGCCTGCACCATTATCCATGGTGGCAGCGTTTGCCATCTCTTTTGATGTCTTCTGCATCTGAAAAATGACAAAGAATTGGGCTCTGACATGGGGCTCTTCTAATCGCTCCTTCCTTTTCTTTCCTCTTACCATTTAGACTCTAGGCCAGCCAGGGCTCACTTTCCCCATTGTTCTGACAAATATCCTTGGGTCTATGCAGGTGACTGCCTCCTGGACCAGCCCAGCAAGCCCATCTCCCTGCCTGAGGACCTGCCGGGCACAAGCTACAGTTTGAGCCAGCAGTGTGAGCTGGCCTTTGGGGTTGGCTCTAAGCCCTGTCCATATATGCAGTACTGTACAAAACTGTGGTGCACTGGCAAGGCCAAGGGGCAGATGGTGTGCCAGACCCGCCACTTCCCTTGGGCAGATGGCACCAGCTGTGGTGAGGGCAAGTTCTGCCTCAAGGGAGCCTGTGTGGAGAGACACAACCCAAACAAGTTCCGGGTGAGTTCTTATGTCAGGAAATGATGGGCGAGGGATGGGATTGGTCTTTGGTGAAGCTGCTGGTCACACTATAACTGTGCCACATCACATTATAGTGCTTTTATTTTGGTCTGTGTTCTCTCTCTCTTTCTGTATGTGATTTATGTGTGTGTGTGTGTGTATGTGTTCTTTTCGAAGCACATTTGCCAGAGATTTACATCAGTGTGTTTTCCTACTTTATTTATTTTTGAGAAAAAGTCTCTCACTGAATCTAGAACTGTCTAGTGAGCCCAAGGGTTACACTAATCTCTATAACACTAAGGTCATAGGCACTCACTACATCTTTTATGTGAATGCACTTTATCCACTGGGCCACCTCTTCGGTCCCTCTTTCTTCCTTTCTTTCTTTTTGACAGTAGGACTGGAGAAACACTATAGTAAGCCAGATAATGTCATGAGGCTTTGCATACTGAGATAAAGCCTTTGGCAGGACTAGAGACTCTCAGCTCCAAGCCCTGGGCTTTCTTGTGTAGGGTGGTGCTCTGGAATAGAGCTGAAAATCTTAACATTAGTTTTAACTCTCTGGCTCTGTCTTTATTTCCTCATCAACCACTTCCATATTCAGAGAGATGGGATCACACAGATGGCCCAGGTGTAGGAATAAAATGAAGCTAAACCCTGGGCATGCTCCAGTACGCTGGCACACCTTGAGCTCAGCTACAGTTGTGGTTTTTTGTTTTTGTTATTTTAGCTGAAATATAATGGAATAAAATTTTTCCCCCAGATAAACAAGATTATTAGTTAAGCTGGATCAGTAGCACCAAAATATTGCTCTGAGTGCAATGCAGAATTGATTCTCTTTAGGTCTCATGTTAGGAAAGCAAAGAAATCTGTACTTTCCCAGGCAGAAACAATAAGTCTGTCCTTGGCCCTAGAGAAGACTGTCCCTCTCTTACCTGTGTTCAGAGTTGGGAGAGGTCACAGTAGAGAGGTCCAAAAAATAAAAGTACAAATAAACGTTTACTAAGAGCCCAATCCATCCATTGTCTGGAAATGGGTGTGCTACAGAACTATTTTCTTAAAATTCTTTTCTGTGAGCTAAGAATATATATTTAACTAAATCTTCAATTACTTACAAGTCCAAATCCATTGAGTTCAGGGGTTTAGGAAACATTTGTGATGAGGAAACAGAATATAGGAGGCTGTCTGTCAGAGAAACCTGTCCAGTGTGAGTTGTCTATCATCTGAGTACAAGACAGAGGCATGCTTTCTGTGTTAGGAAAAAGGGCACAGGTGCATCACAGTGCTGAGGCTGAGAGATTAAGAACCATCAGAGGCCACTGAGGTGGCTTTGAGGGGCAGCAGGATACCAATGGGAAGAGGGGCCACTAGGGCGAAAGTGGTCTGAGTGAAAGATGGCGGCAGCAGGCTCGTTTGCTATACGTTTCAGTAGGCAGTTTGGGAGGAATGTTGTATTTGGCTTGATGGTCAAGCCAACTAGTTGAGGCTAGAAGGTTCTGAGGCCAGCTTCTCTCGGGAAGAAGAGTCCAGAGGATGTTGGACATAGGCAATGTTGCCGGGATACACAGTCTTTTCACTATGCCTTCAGCTTCTTTTCTGAACAGCCATTTCACCAGCCTGTGAGCTGAGACCTGTCACTTCATAGGGGACACTACCTTGATCAGCCAGAGCCCAAGAGCTTATCCTACAAATGACTGCAGCCTTGAGGGAGTCATTTCTGTTCTTAACATCTGTCTGACCATAGTGTCCTATCTTTTCACTTATTCCCATCTAAGCTTTGGATTCTAGAAATTCTCCAGTCTGGACCTGTAGTTGCTCATACAACTGCCTATGTCTGATTTCTCCCCATGCTTCTGCTTCTTCCCTGTTGTGCTGAGACTGCAGCCCATCTTTTGACCCCCTCACCCCAGCTCTCTATGTCACAATTTCTTAGATTAGTCAGCACCTGGGCTCAGTTCAGTTCCCTTCTTCTCATGTGTGATTGCACAGGTGAATGCGGATGGAGTAAAATGGACAAATGTGCTCGTTGGTCTCAGTTTAAATAAAAACCCTGGACCCTCAAATGGGCCAGTAATGCATGTGGAGGACAGAGTAATGCACAGGGGTCAACCTCCCGGTGTTGTTCCCTGTGCCACCGAGCCACATTCCAGCCCTGAACTATTTCTATGTTTAAGTGAATTTTGGCAAGTCCATTTGGACACCTGATAAACATTTTAAACATGGCAGCCGTAAAATTGGGCTCCTCACTACATCCCTAAACCTGCTTTGGCAACGGTACCTTCTGTTTGTTTATGCCAAGACCCATTTGCTCATACACTTAACATCTGATATCTCAGCAATTCCCATTGACCCTGTATTCAGAATTGACCCAGATCCTCATTTCTCACCACTGCTTTGCTGTCAAACCGTTCCAGGCCGCATTCCCTCTTCCCTGGAATTTGGCAGTTTTTCCACATCTGCTCTCTGCATTTCTGATCTTACAGACTGTCATGAACAGAGCAGCCAGTGGGATCATTTTAAAATAGGAGTTAGGCTATGCCTCTTTTCTGCTTGGACCCTACAGGGCTTCACACTTACCTTGAAAGGAGACAGCTTGTCTCTGCTTCCGTTGCCTGTGTCTGATTTCCTGTTCACTCTGCTGTGATGACACTTGGCCCTCCATGCATCCTTTCTTGGCCATGTCTGTTGCTACCCCTGCTTGAAATGCTCTTTCCATAATGCTCTACCTGGCTTGCACCCATAATTCTTTGAGGCAGGTGCATGTCTGAGAACCCAGAAGCCTCTTACACAGTCTACTGCACAAAGGCCCCTCTTAGCACTACTGTCTCCTACTTTAAACTCCATAAGAGACACACAGTCTCCAGTTTGTTTGGTTTTTTTCTCTGTCTTCTTCTCACTGGGCTGCCATGGCTTTTAGGGGAGGGGCTTGCTGTACCTAATGCCAGGAATATAGTAGGAAGTCAGCAAATATTTAGCTCAGGCCAGGGAAGAGCCCACACTCTCAGTACACCAAGGAAGGAATGTTTTTGCTTCATGTAAGTAGTTCCTGCATAGGGTCATGTAGTTAGGATGCTCCATGAGTGACAGTTGTACACCCAGTTCAGCCATTCTGGGAGTGAGAAGCCACCTTATCATCATCTTACAAATAACACAATGAAGGTTATAAATCTTCTATCCTCTTAAACAAACAAACAAACCACAATAACAAACTCCCTGTAGTTTATCCCAAAGTCAGACAGCGGCTTAGGGTTGCTTCATTCTAACACACGTTCTCTTGGCACAAATGTTAGCATTGCTGGTGCATGTGATGCCTTGATCTTCCTCAAAGGCAGTCTTGATGGAGGACAAAATCATTCTGGTTTGGTAGAAGGTCAGGATGACAGAACATTTACACAGAGACATGGTACAATACCCATGGCAACACTGTATTGACTCAGTTGTTGGTTGCACCTGCCCAAGGTTTGAAGTTACACAAACCGCATGCAGGGAAGACTTTGAAATCCTTCATGGAGGCAGGTCAGGGGCTTTCATGCATGCCACCCAGTTTGAATCTTCCATGAAAGCACAGATCTGAGTGTTTCTGGCCTCATTTCATGTAGGTGTAGAGTGAGACCCAAGGAGGTTTGGCTCCCCAGGAGTAGGCAGAGGCAGTGGTAACACTTGGTTGCCTGGTTTCTCAGCCTAAGATGCCTCTTCTCATAACTCTCATTTTTAACTGGGAACAGTTGGTGTTTGCTGATGAATCAGTTTAAGTGTTGGGTGGGTCTTGAAATACAGACTGTTTGCTTATCTTTCTCTCTTTTTAAAATCTCCTGATACAAAGTGGACTTCATTCTAGTGAGGTTTGCTGGGAACTGATAGGTTTTACTGGGTGGTTACTGTGAGGGGGCTGGGTGTGGCACCTGGGCCTGCTGGAGTGTAACCTGTTCTTCCACACAGGTGGATGGTTCTTGGGCCAAGTGGGAGCCGTACGGCCCCTGCTCTCGCACCTGCGGTGGGGGTGTGCAGCTGGCCCGGAGGCAGTGCAGCAACCCCACCCCTGCCAACGGTGGAAAGTACTGCGAGGGAGTGAGAGTGAAATACCGATCTTGCAATCTGGAGCCCTGCCCCAGCTCAGGTGAGACATAGGACAGAAGTAGCCTCGGCATTTGGGCCTTGTGCCTGGAGGTCACTCTTGGTCACAAGTCTTGCAATTAAGATCTCAATTCCCAGGAAAGAGCCCAGAATGAATAAAGTACAAACTCTCCTTGGCATTGTTCCTTTAGCCAATCAGCTTTGGCAAGAGTGTTTTCTTTCTTCTCTCTGCTTAGATTCCGAAGGCTAACTGGCTCAAGAGATGGGCCTCTAGAAATCTTCTTAGTTTAATTCTCACAAGCCTATCTTTTAAGCAGGAATCCAGGGTCCATGAACTTGGTGGGAAAAATTTACATTTTATTTCCAGTGATGCTTCTATCTAAAAGTTAGTCTCTTTGAATTAGAAATTTAACACTTTTTTGGGTATCCCTGCTGGTTTTGAACTCACAAAGATCTGCCTAAAGAGATCTGAGATTAAAGGCACGCACCACCATGCCCAGCTTAGTGCTTTTAAATTCACCTTTCCATCTAAAATTCAATATTTTCTTGTCTTGGGAAACAACGGACAAAGGCGGTATAAATACCTATAACTTTGTTATCAATTGAAACTATGAATATCTTTCTTTATATGGTGGTACTTTAATTGTTGAAAAATTCTCAAAATGCCATTATGTTCATCCTAACCTCAAAATCATAGCAGTTATTTCAGTCATCATTGAATTTTTTTATGCATTACCAAGAGTGCATATATCGGAAGTATGTTTCAAAGGATATCGATAGTTACTTATCAATATAATTGCTATTCTTGTAAATGATATAATTTGTGTAATGCATTTAACAATGTAATAAGAAGAGATTTAATAGGCTGATGAAGGGTTTCATTATCTAAAAACTGTTTAGGACACCTGTTATACAGGGAATTTGAGACTAGATACTGGAGAAGGGATGTCTTATTATGTACTACATCTTTTGGTTCCAGGCTGTTTTACCATTTGGGGGTAGGGATGACTATCACATGGAGCTGGGCACCTCTGGGAGGAATACCTTCCTTGGCTTCTCTTTTTAGCTTCTTTTATGTGTTTTCCTTTTGTCCAGCCTCTGGCAAGAGCTTCCGGGAGGAACAATGTGAGGCTTTCAATGGCTACAATCATAGCACCAACCGGCTCACCTTAGCTGTAGCATGGATACCCAAGTACTCAGGTGTGTCACCACGAGACAAGTGCAAGCTCATCTGTCGAGCCAACGGCACTGGCTACTTCTATGTGCTAGCACCTAAGGTGAGTGTGCAGGGACGAGAGACAGAGGCAGTGTCTAGCCTTCAGAGTAACACCTCACTGAGCTGCCCTTGTCTTCTTTCCCTGGGGAAGCCAGGTAGTAGATGGTACGCTGTGTACTCCTGACTCCACCTCGGTCTGTGTCCAAGGCAAGTGTATCAAGGCTGGCTGTGATGGGAACCTGGGCTCCAAGAAGAAGTTTGACAAGTGTGGGGTGTGTGGTGGAGACAATAAGAGCTGCAAGAGGGTCACAGGACTTTTCACCAAGCCTATGTAAGTTCTGGGCCCTGGAGGGTACTGGCCAAAGGAATGGAAATGGGAATGATGGAGGTGGAATTACTCCTAGACATTGAAAGCTTGGGTTAGAGTGGGGTGAATGTTAGAATGGACTTATTACTGTTGAGTCCACTCATATGCTTTTTGAGCTGATAATTCATCTATGCATCCATCCATGTGTCCATTCATTCAGCCAGCAAACAGAGATGAATGCATAAAGACACGCCTCAACAGGAGATGAGATTCAGGGAGATGGAAATGTTGTTAGGGAGGATCTGTCTAGCATTCTAGGGCTGGACTGTGCTGGCTTGTTTCATGTCAACCTGACTCAAGTTAGAGAGAAAGGAGCCTCAGCTGAGAAAATGCCTCCGTAAGATCAGGCTGTAGGCAGCCGTCTAGGATATTTTCTTAATTAATGATTGGTAGGTGATGGCCCACCTGGGCTGATGGGCCTGGCTTTAAAGAAAGCAAGCCACACAAACCAGTAAGAGCACCCCTCCATGGCTTCTGCATCAGCTCTTGCCTCCAGGCTCCTGTTCCATTTGAGATCTTGTCTTGGCTTCCTTCAGTGATGAACAGTGATGCTGAAGCCTAAGCTAAAAACCATAGCCTCCCCAAGTTTCCTTTGCTCAGGGTTTTTTTTCCTACCAATAACCACCCTAAGACAAGAACAGAGCTGTTTTCAAATCTCAGTTCTCTGATTTCTGCATGACCTTGAGCAAGTGTTTTATTCTTCAGACTTCTAGACACCTATTTGTAGATGAATTTCATATCCAGTCTCATGAGGAGTAGGGACTTCACTTTAAGGAGTTAGTACAGTTCCTGGTGTGCAATAAATGCTTAATACATGCTCATGAGGGTAAGGGTAGCATGTGACAGTCACCATGCTCTTGTGGGGCTGGAGGGCCTGGCCCTGGGAATTTCAGTGAGAAGAGAATGAGTGGAATGTCTCCACTTCCAGGGAAATGTGACCCATAATTAGCTTCTTTTAGTCCAAACTCCAGTGTCTGCAGCTCAGCTGCTGGGTCTCTCTGAGGTTGACCACACCCTTATTTGGAAGTCTCAACCTATACTCTGAAAGAAGCAGAGTGAGCAGAGCACTGGAGATCGCAGTTGGGAGCCGGGGTGTATGATTAACCTAAACATTTATGGGTCCAAGTGCTGAAGATAGAAAGACCAGATGGTCTTCCTGGGTTTGGACTGTTCCCTTTGGACATGACAACCTCAATTGAACCCCTCAGGGTGATGCACAGGGACATACCCCGCTCCTTTTCTCAGAGCTCAGTTGTTGCTGATGCAGAGCTTTTGGAGCTGCCTTTCTGCCCAAAAAGCCTCGGGAGGACAAGTCCTCTTGCCCCAAGGACCCTCGAGGTTCGCCAGTGCTGCGCAACATCGTTCTTAGCCTTTCCAACCAAGTGGAGCAGCAGGATAGTTACATGTGGAACTGGGTGGAACCTGAGGAAGCATCTTCCTTAACTTACCCTGTATGGATGAGGATGCAGGAACCCAGAGCAATGAGCTAACTTACTCTAAGAGGGTTGGTGTCTGAGTCAATGCCTAATCCCTGTCCTTGACTCCAAGACTATAACCTGACTGCATCCAATAACCCACCTTGGACTTGAGCACTGTACACTTACAGCCTCTCTGCTCTCCCCCTAAAAGGCTGATGCCTTCAAGTCCTCTGTGACAGGAGCTCTGCTCTGTGATTTCTGTTCTGTGGGCTTCTTTACCCTGGGACAGTTCTATGGTGTGTGGTTATGAGCTCTATTTTTAATGAGTGAAGAAACAGACTTAGAGATACTGAGATGTATCCAAGATCAACAGCAACACAAGAGGGAGTAGTTTTTTCCTAAGCCTCAAATTTGTGTTTTTACTATATTTTGGATTCACCCAAAAGACAAATTTACTGAAGGACAAAAAGATCACCTAGCCCTACGGCCTAGGCATTAAGCTTAACTATGTCTGGCTTTCAACTTTCTGATTCCTTGAGCTCTGGATGGTGATGGGTAAGCAGCCTTACCCTATTTCTTCCCCTCCTTTATTCTCTTCTCACTATTGTACTGATGCTGCAGTCAGCTGGGACAGAGGATGGTGATGTATGGCAAAGCCACATCAGTTGTTACTTGGAAAAAGAGAAAAGATATTAGCTCAAGCATCTGTATAATGTACAATCTCTTTACTCTAGGCACGGCTACAATTTTGTAGTGGCCATCCCTGCAGGTGCCTCCAGCATTGACATCCGCCAGCGTGGCTACAAAGGGCTCATTGGTGATGACAACTACCTGGCCCTGAAGAATAGCCAAGGCAAATACTTGCTCAATGGACATTTTGTTGTATCTGCTGTAGAGCGGGACCTGGTAGTAAAGGGCAGCCTGCTACGGTACAGTGGCACTGGCACTGCGGTAGAGAGCCTACAGGCTTCTCGACCCATCCTTGAGCCGTTGACCGTGGAGGTCCTGTCCGTAGGAAAGATGACGCCACCCCGGGTGCGCTACTCCTTCTATCTGCCCAAAGAGCCTCGGGAGGACAAGTCCTCTCGCCCCAAGGACCCTCGAGGTTCGCCAGTGCTGCGCAACAGTGTTCTCAGCCTTTCCAACCAAGTGGAGCAGCCAGACAACAGGCCTCCTGCGCGCTGGGTGGCAGGCAGCTGGGGACCTTGCTCGGTGAGCTGTGGCAGTGGCTTACAGAAGCGAGCAGTGGACTGTCGGGGTTCTCTGGGGCAGCGAGGAGCCTCTGCTTGTGATGCAACCCACCGGCCAGTGGAGAAACGAGCCTGTGGGGAACCCTGCCCAACCTGGGAGCCAGGCAACTGGTCACCCTGTTCTAAGAGCTGTGGCCGTGGTTTTAAAAGGCGTCCGCTCAAGTGTGTAGGCCACGGAGGCAGGCTGCTGGCTCGGGACCAGTGTGACCTACGCCGCAAGCCTCAGGAATTAGACTTTTGTGTCTTGAGACCCTGCTGAGGGGGACTGTCTATTCCACTCCTTTATTCTCCGCTCGCTGTTGTCCTGGTGCTGCAGTCAGCTGGGGCAGAGGATGGCGACCAGTGGCCTGTGCCACAGTGTCACTCACATCCAGAACAAGGACCATGAGTCTGGGCGAGAGGTTCCTTCCTTCTTGGACCGGGCAGGGGGAAGCTAACTAATGCACAGTCTACCTCATGCCCTGCTCCTCGGGGCCCAGTTGTGGGGAGAGGCTTCAAAAGATGGGTGCTGGGCAGAAGGTGCTGAAGCCTACCTTCTGAGGACTCTGGAAGTTGGGTGCCTTCCAGGCAGAACTTCAGGGACCTTGGCCTCCCCTCATGGAGGCCACAGGCTGCTGGAAGAGCCATGGCCCGCAGCTTGGCACCCTCAGGTGATCCCAGGAGCTCTGAGCTATCCCTGAACAAGGCGGGTTCTCATGGTGCTTTCAAGCCTTCTATTTTTTTTGACTGATGTGGACCTAACAGTAAAATTCTTCAAGGGTTACTAAAAGCCAAAGGGACAATGAGATTGGGTTCATGTGGGTGGAACTTCCCTGTTTGGGAAAAGGTGGATATAACACAGGGAGGTCCATGTTTGCACGCTTTCCATCTTGCCCTCCTTGAAAGTCCAGCACCTTGTAACCTGGATGGCCAGAGTATTAGATCTGCAAGATGCAGCCCTGATGTGGCCCCTGATGCTTTAGAGTCAGCCTGAGAAACTACAGGGACCTCTTCTTCTGGTCAAGAGAGCAACTATTGTAAACAGATAATGCCACTTGGAAGGGGAGATGATTTGGTGGCAGAAGCAGGCAACAGGAGAGATCTAGAAGGTTCTGCTCTCACTGGGTTGAGGATGGGCAGGTGCTGAGCTATGTGATCTGATTTTCGGGGTGTCACTCTGGGATGGGGCAAAGGAGTTCTTATGCTTATGTCATGTTGAGAGGAATGTGTGAGTGAGTCTAATGATGAAGACTCTACATGGCCCCAGGGAACTTCCACAGTGACCATAGCCCTATACCCACTCAGAGACGAGTGGGTGTGCCTGGGAGGTGAGATGCTAAACATCCATCTGTTGACAAGGCAGTCTTCTTCCCTGGCAGCTCTTGCGGTCTCCTGTGGGCATGCTACGTTACATCTCCAGGCCTTCACATTTCTTATAGGTCACTGGGGTTCATTGTTTGCTACCTCAGATCATGCTCTCTAGGACAGAAGTAACTTGATGCTTCCATCATACTCAGTTATTATCATCATAGCTGGATCTGCTATCATTATCATAGCTACATCTGCCCAGCCATAGAGATGAGCATGGCTTCCAGTTTCCCACTGCCTGACTATGTGCTGGGGCTCTAAATATGAAGACAGAGTGGGGTGGAGTGTCTTTTTCTTCAGGTTCCTTGGTATCAGGTTTTAGGAAACACTAAGGCTCAATGCCCTGACCTAGGGACACTTTGAAGCCACCAGAGGAACTACTGGAGACCCATCTACCTGTCATTCTTGTGGACATGTCAGGGAAATAGAAGTCCAGATGTTTCTTATAGCAGGGTATTTCATGAAGACCCAGAAGCTCCAGTGTATATAGGGCATCTTCAAAGAATAGGCAGTGTGTCCAGGACCTCAGTGGGGAACTTGATGGAGATAAGATCAAAACCCTTGTCTTCACTGGGGGAGGGGAACCTGTGTTAGTTCCTTTATAGTTCCCTAGTAGGCAAAATCTACATACTGGTCAGTGGCCAGTTCAGCCTCTGTGATGATGGTTCTCAGTGTGTAGATTGCAATCCCTTTAGATATTTACATTATGATTCAGAACATTAGCAAAGTTACAGATATGAAGTAACAACAAAAATAATCTTATGGTTGGGATTAATGACATGAGGAACTGCATTAAAGAGTCACGGCATTGGGAGGGTTGAGAAGCATTGATCTAGGATGTTATTCTAACCCTGGTTGATCCCTGGGCTGGACACCTTGGATAGGGCTCCTGCAACCCTCCGAGACTGGGCTGCAGTCACCTCTGAAGGACAGAATGAGGGGGAAGCAGCAAATACTTCACAACTGTAGCAACAAAGGGACCCTAGGGCCTGAGGCTGAAGGGGAGCCTTGCTAGCTGATGATAGCATGGTGCCCTGTGCTTGGTGCATTCTATCCCTATTCGTAGAGGTGAAGCTGGGCTGTGCAGAAAGGGCTAGGGGCGGGGGCAGATGGGGAGTGAGGTGCCCTCAGTGGAGCAGTATTGCTGTTAGTTGTTTTACAAATTATTTCAAGGAGGAATGGCCACTCTTGTTCCTGACACATGCCAGGTGTCCACACTCTTTTCTGTCACAATAGTTTTTATTTTTATTTTAAATTTTCTTCTTTTTAAAAGAAGTATGACGGAGACAACCTGGGAAGTTTGTCTTGCCTTTGGACATTTTCTGTCAACCTGTGCTGAGCAGAGATGAGGACAAGGCGCAGCTTTCTCATGATGGAATACAAAGTAAAAGTGATGTACCATGCTTGTGGAGAAGAACATTCTGGGGGGTGGCTCCATGAACTTCTTCACTAGCATATGGACCAGTAAGACTTTGGGTTCGGGATCCCCTACCCTCCTTTGCCTATTGTGTGCACTGATTGGAGGATTTAGAGCCAAACACCCTCTTATGAACCTGGCCATGTTGGGGAGGGGCTAGAAGGAGTACAGCTGGGAAGTCAGCTCCTGGAGAAGCTAGACACTGTTGTTGGTAGGGCCCCTCCCCCTTTGGGCTTGCTTCTTTTGCATTTTGTGTGCTGCAGAAGGATGAGAGGGTCTGGGGACTGGCTGATTGTGTATACTGTGTATACATGGGAGCTGGCTGCTGAGGTGACAGCAACCTACTCCAAATAAAGTTGGATGTATTTAAAACTTACATCTTGTTTCTGTTACTGTATCTCATTCATGAATACATTCTTCATGCTATGGTGAGGTGATGGAGACCACAGTGGCAAAGGCAGCCCCATCCAACCCTATGATGTCTCAGATGATCAGGAGGTAGAGCCCAGGCCAAAAGGCAAAGGGATTGTGTCATGAGAGACTGCAGTAAGTATGAAGAAGAAACCTGACTATTAAAAAAAAAATCCAGAAATCTAGTTGGCCCAGAATCTTTGGTGATCTCTTAGAATCTTATTTCCTATCTACAGAGTGAGAAGGGAAGATTGAATCATCTTCATGATGCCTTGTGCTTCAGCCTTTTGGCTTCTAGGCACAGCTATGGCTGAGATGTTGGTGGTTATCTAATTTTAGTTTGGGTTAAGAAATAGATGGCTTTATCTTTTTGACTTTCTGGCTGACCAAGACCATGGAGAATAATTTCTCCGTAAGCGTGGCAGTCGTTTCAGATTTTCTGGTAAGGACAACAGAGCAGAGGTTTGCACAGAGCTTCAGTTCTTAGGGGTTCTGGGAAAGGGCG
Organism: Sigmodon hispidus; assembly: GCA_004025045.1. Lineage (NCBI taxonomy): Eukaryota > Metazoa > Chordata > Mammalia > Rodentia > Cricetidae > Sigmodon > Sigmodon hispidus. The sequence goes on from PVIH01000685.1 coordinate 222,332, forward strand.
GAACCAGCCAGAAGATCCTCTAAGACTCAATGGAGAATCCAAGGCCTGGAAAGAGGGGCTGGGTCGATGCCCAAGCTCAGTGGAGCACTGTAATAACATAGTAACACTGTCCATAACACGATTATCTTCTTGGGAGTAATTTATGTTTGCCCTCTGATTTCCACTGCAGCAATTGCTAGTAGGACTTATCTAAGGTAAAGGTTCTGGGGGCTGGTTCCAAGGAAGGAGATGTCAGTAAGTGGAGGAAACAGAAAGGGCTGGGTTCCACTGGGAAACAGGCCTGGAGCCTCAGGAGAACAGCAATAGTAACACAGAGGCCAATGCCCATGCCATCTGCCTTCCAGAGCAGACAAACCTGCGTGTGTACATTTCTAAGCCTTCTAGAGAAGAAAAGGGCAATTTCCTAGCTTTTCTGGTTTTTAACAAGGGGCAAGGACTGTTTGCTTTGTGATGCATCTGTAGGAAGAAAATGCATCCTTGTCCCAGTAGAAAAAAAAAGCCTGGCTAACTTTGAAAAATAGTCTTGACTCCCTGACCTAAACCCCGCCTGCCTAGTGAGTCCTGGCAAGCCCCCAGCAGGCTGGGCTGGCAGAGCCAAGGGCAGCATGTATGACCCTAGAGTCTTTCCACTGATCCTTGGCTTGTACCCAGCCCTCCCTGGGTGAGTCAGGCTTCAAGCTGCAATCCTAGCAACAAATCCCAGAAGAACGAGTCTCCCTTCAGGCCCTTCAGACGCCACCGTGTCACCTCCCAACCTACACAGCTCTGAGAAGGCTGCCATGAAATGCTCCTTGCCCTCAAACAGCAGAGACTGCTAAGCAGAACTTACCCTTCTCTGCACACTCCAGGCCCTGAAGGATTCACCCCTCATCCTATCTGCTCATGGAGCTCTACTGGGAAGCCCTTCCATTGTCTCATCTGGTCAATAATGCAAATCAAGTTCCAAGAACTCACAGGAATGTGGTTAAGGAGATTTGAGGGGTTCCAAAATTGTTTGCCTCCTAAGGAGAGGGCAGTTTTGGAGGAATGGACAAAACAGAGAGAAATGGAGAGGAAGGCACTCTGAAAAAGCTGTATTCTGGGAAAGATGGAGAGAACATAGTCCTGGTAAATGGCTGGAGACTGGTGATGTCAATGTTGTGTCTCAAATTCTGTTTTCACTTCTCTGTGTCCTTCCTACCATGTTATAGTCCCAGACAAGCTACAGGGCCTTGGACACTGTCCTTGTCCCCGACCAACTGTTCTGACGACAGAGAGACCTCTCTCCAAGCTGGAGAATGAGCAAACATGGCAAGGTTTGCTGTTAGGAGGGTCATGAGGGCTCAGCCTTTGAGTGTCTCAGGGAAAGGTGGCCGGGATGCTGAACTCCTGGAGTGCCTACTTTGGGAGAGATGTGCTGAACCTCCTTCCAGATGTCCCTTATGCACCTTAGGAGTACTTGTCAGTTTCTTAGGGAGGCAGGGAGCTGGCTGCTTGACCCTTTGCCCTGCGGGATTTCTTGTATGGAGCACGTTCCTGACACAGGTCTCTGGGGCCCCTGAAGGGCCCACCAACACACCCTGAACTTGCCCAAGACTCCTGTAAGACTCTTCCTAGGAAACATTCTCTTAATTGCTTTCTTGGCATGATTCCCAGTGGAGCTTCTGACATCTCAGGGTTGGAACTGACACGTGGAAACCACTTTGTCACCAAATGAACCTTAACTTCAGGGGAGCCCAGAAAGCTGGGAGACTCTGAGCTACTCTGAGTGACAAAGGATGAGATAAGTGTAAGAAGTGAACAAATTCTGGGCACAGGGACCCTTATCTTCTGGGAAACATTCAGAACTGTTTCTTCTTCCTTTCTTTAAAGCAAGTATGAAACATTTGAGCTATATAGAAGGTACAAAGAATAAGACAATAAAACCGAGGTGCCAATCACATAGTGCAAAGTATAAAAACACTACTAAGTATGCGGTATGCACCTGTAACCCTGGCATGTAGGAGGCTGAGGTAGGAGGATTGTGAGCTGGACACTAGCCAGTGCTGCATAGTGAGATCCCATCTCAAACATAGCAAAACAGAGCAAACAAACAAAACATCAATCAATCACTCAGATGGGTACTGTGAATAGTTAAGACTTCATAGGTGCCCCTTGAGTTAGTTCATCCTTCTCCTGTCCCAGGTAAATATTATCTCCAGTTTGGTGCTTATCCCTCCCCTTCATTCCTATTACTTAATTCCTATTGTGTGTGTGTGTGTGTGTGTGTGTGTGTGTGTGTGTGTGTGTGTGTGTGTTCCTAAGCAATGGATAGTCTGCTTTGCATGCTTCTAGCCAAGGGATAGACAAGGTAGCAGGTTACATGTGTTTTCTTTCAAATTATTTTCTTTTCCTTCTCCTCCTCCTTCTAATAAAAGAAAGCATTTAATTTGGGCTATGGTTTCAGAGGGTTAGAGTCTTTAATGGCAGAACAGAGCTTTCATTTTGACCCACAAGTTGTTGGGAGAGAGACAGACTGAGAATGGTCCCAATCTTTTGGAACCTCAAAGTCCACCCACAGTGACATATTTCCTCCTACAAAGCCACACCTTCTAATCTTTAACAAACAGTTCCACTGCCTGGGGACCAAGCATTGAAATATATAAGCCTAAAAGGACTGTTCTCATTACACCACCATCTTTAGTTTTTCCCCCCAATGTTTATTGATTATTATTTGGGAATTTCACATCATGCACCGTGATCACTCACACTCACTTACTTCCCAGTCTTCCCAAGTCTGCCCGGCTTTTGTAACTTCCCTGCCCCCCACAAAGAAAGCAAAACCCCACCATGTCCTATTTGTGTTGCCCATATACTGACTTGGAGCACAGTCAAACACCCAGCGGTCAGTTCCTGAAATAAAACCGAACCCTTTCCCACCGCCACTAGAAGCCATCAGCTGTGGAGAGCTGCACTTCAGCATCCTTATCACAATTTTTTAAGAGTCCTCTCTGATGGCTTTCTGTCTAGGCTGTTACTTTTGGGGGATGGGATGGGGAGGGAGTAGGGATTGACACATAAGCCTTCTATGTCCCTCTTCGTCAACTGTGAGTCTGCAGTTATCAGTACCACTGCAAAAGTAGTTTCCTTGCTGTTTACAGTCAGAGGAAACATGGATCATGGACTTCCATATGGTTTCTGGTAACAGCACAGACCATGGATATCCACATGATCTACAGCCTCAGCACATGCCACAGACTTCAGAATGGTCTCCAATGGCACCATGGACCAAGGACATCTTTGCTGCAGCATGGGCCCCAAACACCATCATAGGTAGCCCTTAGGGGCAGCATGGGGCAACAGGTGCCACAGACTCCACCAATAAGTTTCCTGATACAGTTGGGCCTATGGACATCAACATAGCTTCAGGTGGCAGCACAGATCATGGATGTCTACATGGCCTTTGGTGGTAACAGGGGTCACATACATCAACACAGTCCCCAGCTGCCACTGGACCACAGATATTACCATGGACTTTTGGAGCAGCTTGGATCACAGACATCAACATGGCCTTAGGCACCAGTATAAACCACTTTCATCATCATGGCCCCTGGAGGAAACAAGGACCTCAGACAGTAATATAGCCTCTAGAAGTAGCATAATCTATGGACATCCACCTAGTCTCTGGCAGTAGCATAGGCCTTGGACATCCACAGGGCCTCCAGTGGTGGCCCAGACCATGGACATTTGCATGAACCTTGGGCTTCATGGCCTAGGGCAGTAGATCATGGACACCAGGTTGGCCACCAGGGACAGCACAGACCAAAGAGATCTTTTGAGAGGGTTCCAATTCAGAAAATAACTGTTCTTCATCTTGGATATCTTGTCATTGCTCAGAGTCAGGGAGATCATGTGGCCATGCAGAATGTTGATGGTCTAAATCTGCACAGGAACCAGTTGTACACCACCCAACTGACTGTTACCCAGTTAACATGCAGACCTCTCTTACACCTGTCACCACCACCTCGTTTCTAGCTCAGCCTCTCACCTCTACACAGGTAACATGCTGTTCTTCCATCTTTCCACCACTCTATCTCCAATTTCGTTGTCATAATGACCCTAGAAACTGCAATGAGTCACACAGTATATTTTTTTTTTGTCCAAGCATCTTAACATGCAAGTATTTATTGCAATGAGTTGTTCTGGTTCAAGGTTTCTGACATACCACAATTACTGGCCCATCACCCAGACTCATCTTTGATATCCTGTTGTTGCCCAGAGTCAGAGTGATCTTGAGGCTAGGCAGAGCACTTGGGGTAGGTTCTGTGCAAGCACCAGGTTGCTGCACCCCTCTCCACTTTTGATGTTGGCCACCCCAGGCTTGCAGAGCTTGACTTTTGTAGCATTCACCACTATCCTGTGCTCTCTGTCTCCCAGCAGGACAAGCTGTGTGAGCTGTAGCCACAGTGGCTCCATGCTGGGGGCTGGCCTGTGGGCCTGGGACCTGCCTTATTCATTAATGACATCTGCTTCTGCAGGACCTCACTCCAGCAACTCCTAGACAGAGTAGATGTTGCAGGGCCTCAAATCATGGGATCTCGGCCCAGATAGTATTCAGTTAGTCAGTGGGTGTGTGGGTTCCTGTCTACTGTCTTTTTTTTAACCCATCCTTCCTTCCTTCCTTCCTTCCTTCCTTCCTTCCTTCCTTCCTTCCTTCTCCCTCTATGCAGTCCTGGCTGTTCTGAAACCTACTCTAGACTGGCCTCGGACTTGCAGAGAACTACCTGCTTCTGCCTCCTGAGTGCCTGTGCCACCACTTCTTGGCTATGTTCTTATCTAAAGCTGTGTTTGTGGAGCTGTTTGTAAGGGCACAGCCAGTTATAGCACATTTATCTTACGGTCTGACATACTTTTTTCAGTGTCAACAGAAACATACACTGACATACATATAAGCACACACACAGAGAAGAGAGAGAGAGAGAGAGAGAGAGAGAGAGAGAGAGAGAGAGAGAGAGAGAGAGATTGGATTTTGAGGGGATAGGTTGCTATGAGGACAGAATTAGAAAGGTCTCTGTAGATAGGGCTTGCAGACAGGAGTTGAATCAGGCCTTTTCACACAACTGTAAAAATACTGGGATGTGAACCACTTATGAAGAAAAAAAAAGCTTATTTTGCCTATAGTTTTGGAGGCTAAGCATTAAAACAGCCTGTACTAGTTCTGGTGATGGTCCCTCTGGCTACATTGCATTATGACAGATGATATCATGGTGGTGATAGCAAAGCAAGACAAGAGAGACAAGACAAGACAGGAAGCAGGGCCGTGGTGCAGGGCTACTGAAAACTAACCAGGGTCTCTGGAGAATTATGCTGACTTTTTAAAGGGTGATGCCCCCTACGGACCTCCCACTAGGCCCCACCTCTTCAAGGCCTCACCATTTTTCACTAACTGCATTACAGCCCATGCTTCCCACACATGGACCTTGAACAAGCTCAAGCCATAGCATAGTTAGGAGACATAGATTCAGGAAACCGCAAACAGCCATTGTGTGAAGCCAATGGGATTAGAGACTCGGTGTGGGCTTGGCATAAGGTCAATGTTCAATTTGCCCCAGCTAGACACTACTCCAAACAGAGAGAAGTTCCCGGGGAAAGAATTTCCATAGTTGCTACTTCCAGCTTGTGTTCTGTGTTAAATCAATGGATATTCAGGTGTAGTGGTACACAATTTTAGTTTCAGCACTCAGGAAGCATAGACAGTGGATCCCTGCCTCAAACTACAGAGTGAGTTTCTAAACAGCCAGGGCTACATAGAGAAACCCTGTCTGAAAAAATATTGACCAACCATCCAACCAACCAATCAATAAGGCCATCACTGAAGCTCATTCTTATAGCTGTTTGTCTAATCCATTGAGGGCTCTGCCTGCTGGGGTTCCTGGCTCTTGTGCATCAGCAGGAAGCCTGCCTTCTGGATATTGCTGATCAGATTGGGGCTGAGGTGTGACTCTCCAAGGTTCTGGATACAAAATTTTTCATTCTTTCCTTAAGTGTTTAATTATAAAAGAATATCAGATTTCCCAAATTGCAAGAACAGCCTCTAAAGAATAATCTTGAAGGAATAATGGACAGTCATGTGTCTCTTCCTCATAGCTTGTAATTATTATTTTGTCATATCTGATTCATCCTTTTCATAGAGAGACTTTATTTAGATAAGCTGGGCTGACATTGTACTATGCTTGTATTTCCTGAGCACAAGGTGTTTGAGATGCAGAAGACAAGACCTGTCTCTCCTTGATGTTGAAGAGTCAAACATAAGTGAGGTAAAATAATAGTTGTATCCTGCTTCCATGAAGGGTCTTTCAAACATCTTTGGATTTAAGTGGACATTTAAAACCAACTATTCTTAAGACTGTCTTTATTTATCTTGTGTAAGTGTGTGTGTGTGCGTGCGCGTGTGTGTGATGTCACATTGTGTGTGGAAGTCAGAGGTTATAGGACTGGCTTTCTCCTCCCATTATGTGGGTCCTAGGGTTCAAACTCAGGTTGTTATGCTTCGTGGTCAGCACTTCTCCAGTTAAACCATTTTGCTGACTTCTAATCCAGATATTCTTAATGCATCTCAGTGAGCATTTGCTCAGTATCCACGAAGCCTTGAGCTTAATTTCTAGAAAGAAGAAAAAAGTTACTTCTTCATGTACCTTATAAAGATCATCTATGCTTCTCCCAGGTGCCAAGCACAAAGAATATGGAAAATGTTTCTCTTGCTTCCTTGGCACTTCTGAGATAGAGTTATCTTTTCTGTGGACTTTTAAAGTTTAGATTACCCATGAACTTTTCTTTCTCTATTGACCTTTACTTGCCATTGTTCTGTGCACTATGGGTACTTCAGGAGCAGAGACAGGAAAATCCTGATATGTAGCCTGGGCTACATTTCAAAACACTGTTTTAAAATTGGGGAGGGGTGAAAAGGAATTACAAAGCACAGAAAAAAATATTAAGACAGATCAGCATCAGAATCAAATTTAGTTTGCTTCATATAGGAAACTAGGGGGTTCCCATGCTCACTCATTGCTTGAGATGAAGCCAATATATTAATGGCTCCTGAACTCTGCATAATTAACTCTCTTCAGACCCCATGATTAGTACCTCAGGCTGTTAGCTGTGTGTATAGGTGGGGGCATCTGGAGGTCGAGGGGATAAATGGTTATGAGGACAGAATTAGAGACACTCATGGTTTTGGGGCCTGAACACTGGCTCTGGTGATGGTCCCTGGTTACATTACATCATGGCAACATGGTGGGTAACACCACATCCACCCTCACTACAGAGCATCTTTAAATTCAGTCCATTCCTTTCTTCTTCACTGCTGCCACAATGCAGGCCAGTAAACCTTATCTGGAATATGTAATATCTGAATCTGCCTCAGTTAGGGTTTCTATTGCTGTGAAGAGACACCATGACCATGGCAACTCTTATAAAGGAAAACATTTCATTGTAGTGTCAGCTTATAGTTCAGAGGTTTAGTCCATTATCATCATGGTGGGGAGCATGGTAGCAGGAAGTATGGCAGCCTGGGAGTAGATATGGTGCTGGAGAATTCTACATTTTGATTCAAAGGCAACAGGAAGTGAACTGAGACACTGGGTGATATTTTGAACATATGAGACCTCAAAGCCAGCCTCCACAGTGATACACTTCTTCTGACAAGAGAACACCTACTCCAACAAAGGCCACATCTCCTAACAGTGCCACTCCCCTTGGGGGACATTTTCTTCCAGCACATCCTGCTTCCTTTTTAGTTCTCTCCCCTAGGAAGAACTTATAGCCCCAGGAGCAGGTGTTCCATCCTGAGCTTCCCTTGTTTCCCCTCCATCCCTTGTCCCTGGTGTTGCATGTATTGCTTGTCTTAGCTATACTCTAAAGAGTTGAGACTTAATTGTCTTTATAGTAAGTATATGTTTGGCATACAGTAGTAATATAATAGTTGCATTAGTTAGGGCTCTCTAAAGAAACAGAGCTGATGGAATGAATTTATATATATATGTGATTTATTAGAGTGGCCTACAGGCTGTGGTCTTTCTAGTCCAACAGTGGCTGTCTACCAATAGAAAAAGTAAGAATCTAGTAGTTGTTTGGTCCACATGAGGGATGTCTCGCTGGTCGTCAGTAGACAGCTGAATCCTGGAGAAGTAGCCTCTAATACCAGTGAAGGAACAAACTTACCAGGGAGAACAAGATGAAGCTGGCTTCCTTCTTTCAAGCCCTTTATATAGGCTGTCAGTAGAAGGTGAGGCCCAAAGGTGGATCAAAGGTAGAGCCTCCTACCTCAAAATATTTTAACTAAAAATGAGTCTTCCTACTTCAAATTATTTAATAAAAAAATTCCTCAATGGAGCATGGTGGTGAATTCCTTTAATCCTAGCACTTGGGAGGCAGAGGCAAGCAGATCATTAGGTTTGAGGTCAGCCTGGTCTATATAGTGAGTTCCAGGACAGAGAAACCCTGTCTTAAAAGACCAAATTTAAAAAAAAATGTAAAGAAGAACTCTAAAGGCATTTGGGTTTTAGCTAATTCTAAATGTAGTCAAGTTGACAATCAAGAGTAAAACCACAATGATAACATCACAATAATGATAAAAGTCAACCTTTAATGGCAGCAGTATATTAAGGATGGTCTTAGTTAGGGTTTCCATTGCTGCGATAAGACACCATGAGCAAAAGAAACTTGAAGAACAAAGAGTTTGCTTATATTATAGTTCCAGCAAAGGAAATCAGGAGGAACTTGGAGGCAGGAACTGAAACAGAGACCAAGCAGGAATGCTGCTTACTGGTTTGCTTTTATGGCTTGCTCAGCCTGCTTTCTTATACAATACACCCCAAGACCACTTTCCCAGAGGTGGCAAGACTCACAGTGGGCTGGGCCTTCCCATATCTATTATTGATTAATGTTCCACACGCTTTCCTATTGGGCAATATTTGGAGGCATTTCTTCAATCATGGATTCTTCTGAAATGACTTGAGCTTGTGTAAAGCTGAAAGAAAACAAACCAAGACAAAATACTTTTGGATTATAACAATGTTTTGAATTATATTCTATCATTTCCCCTTTTTATTTATGAAGATGCTTATAAATAAAGATTTATAAGGAACATTCTTTCTGCAGTTTGTAAGTGGCAGAGTTAGAAATCTGAGCTCCCAGTTTTCTGAGAAACCGCCATACAGCATTCCAGAGTGGCTGAACAAGTTTACACTCCCATCAACTTTGGAGGAGTGTTCCCCTTGCTCTGCAACCTCTCCAGCATAGGTTGTCATCTCTGTCTTTTACCTTAGCCAATCTGACAGGTATAAGGTAGTATCTCAAAGTTGTTTTGATTTGCGTTTCTCTGATGGCTAAAGAAGTTGAGCACTTTTTCAAGTGCCTTTCAGCCATTTGTAATTCCTTTGCTGAGAAGTCCCTTTTTACATCTGAACCCCATTTTTTATTGGGTTATTCAAAGCTTTGGGCTCTAGTTTCTTGAGTTTTCTATATATTTTAGAGATCAGGTCTCTATCACTTGTAGGGTTGGTGAAGATCTTTTCCCATTCTATAGGCTGTTGTTTTGTCCTATTGACAGTATCCTTGGCTTTACAGAAACTTCTCAGTTTCAGGAGGTCCCACTTATTGATTGTTGTTCTTAGTGTCTATGCCACTGGTGTTATATTTAGGAAGTGGTCACCTGTGCCAATTTGTTGGAGGGTATTTCCCACTTTCTTTTCTATCAAGTTCAGAGTGGCTGGGTTTATGTGGAGGTCTTTGATCCACTTGGATTTGAGTTTTGTGCAGGGTGACAGGCTTGGATCTATTTGCATTTTTTCTACATACTACCAACCAGCTATGCCAACACCATTTGTTAAAGATACTATCTTTTTTCCGTTGAATCAGGGAATCAATCTCCCCAAGGATCCAGCAATACCACTTCTGGGCATATATCCTAAAGACGCACATTTGCACTCCAAAGGCATTATCTCAACTATGTTCATAGCAGCATTATTTGTAGTAGCAAGAACTTGGAAACAACCTAGATGCCCCTCAACTGAAGAATGGATTAACTAACTGAATACTACTCAGCAGTAAAAAAAATGCTATCCTAAAATTTGTAGACAAATGGATGGATTTGGAGAATATCCTCCTGAGCGACGTATCACAAACTCAGAAAGATAAGAAGGGGATGTACTCACTCATTAGTGGACTCTAAACAAAAAAGCAAAAAACAATGTATGTCCAAGCTACAAACCATAACCACTGAACAGCTTGGGATCTGAAGCCACTGCAGGACTCTTGAGTTGATCTGGAAAGACGTCACAGAGGAAATCATGCTTAAGCTGAGCCTTGAAGGGTAAATAGAAGCTGTTGTGAGGACTGTGAAATGTCATGGGAAGACTGGTTTTTAAGGACTTGCTATGGCTGGATAAATACGAGACACAACACACAAGAGACAGGTGGATGGGCTTGAGGGCTGGGCTAGAGTCTGATCAGAAGGGTCTCATGTACCATGTTGGGAGCTCTTGCTTTGTTTGGTATGCAACAGAGATCCAGGAAAGGATTTTATATCTCTTCTTCAAATCAGATCAAATTGTAATCAGTAGACAACTGGTGAGCTTGTGTGAGCCTGGATTGGGATTAGAAAAGATAGAGTGAAAAGACCAAGTAAGAGATCTAAACTTGAGTTAATACTTGTGTGTGACAAAACTTTCTCTGGGGAGACACAACACACACATCTACTCATTCTAGATAGGGATCCCATAACAGACCAAAGTACAGATACCACAAAAGTTCAACTCAGTGAACAATGAGTTTTATTGGGGTTATTATATGAGTATGGGTGAGCAGTTACTTACAGGAGCAGTAATGATGCAAAGAGAGCTGTGTAATTAAAGCCCATGAAAAGGCCAGGCAAATACCATGAGGGACTCCTAATACCTCAGTTAAGAACTAAGTCTCAGTTCCTGTCTCTTGAAACTGGACAAAAGTTTCTGAGGATGCTGTGGACAAAGGGTAATTAATCAGCACACCTCTGACAGTAAATAAGGGGAACTACATATACTAGGCCTGAGATAGCCCCCACAGTATCTCAAGGCAATAAACAAAAAAGGACAGAGTCTGGGACTTGTCCAGACTTGCCCCAAATGGGAAAACTATGACCATAGTCACCCTCTGCTAGCCCTAACCAATCAGGAATGTACTAATATGATTGCAACTTGTGTAAGCCAATTCTAGAAAAAATTACCTTACTGTGTTTAGAATTCCTTAGCTGTGTATAAAAGAGTCTGTAAGCCTCTCTTGGGATCACCATTTTTGCCTTTGTGTTGAATGTGCCATCTTAGCATGTTGGAACATTTACTCTTGAGATAATGAATGCTCTTGCTGATTGCATATGTAGATGGTAGTCTTTTGTAGGACTTCTCTAGGACCCAAACAGCCTACCCTAGGAGGGTGACAGCTCACAAAAGCTGGGGAATTTGCAGCACACTGCAGAGCCTGCAGGTAGCTCAACAAGTTGGAAAGTGTCCTTTCCAAGTTACTCAGTTGGTCTAAATCTCTCCCAGGCAGCTCAGTTTGTTTCTGCTTCTTCGTGACAGCTTGGATGGTCTCAGAATCTTTTTGCAACTTGGTTCATCTGAGAGTCTTCTTTGCAATTTGGCTTCTTTACCATGGCAGGGAGGGGCCTAATGAATCTGGTCAATTTTAGGAACTTCCTGAAGCTATTTTGATTTGTTTGCCTTGCTTCTTTAAGGAGTTTCCCTGCAGATTGGAAGGTTCCAATCTCTGAGATAACTGTTACAAAAATAGCACTGCTGATTTTTTCCATCTCAATAATTTCTTTCTTTATGAAAGAAGTACAAAACCCCTGTGATTTCTTAAATGTGAACATGACTGTACAATGAGGGAGAATAGCAGACATGCTTAATAATCTCTTGGGATTAAGCTTCTAAAACCCAATACTTCCAGAATTCAGAGGGAGGGGATGACTGACTTTTCTGTTGTTCCTGACTCCCACCATACGTCTTTACACATTGTCTTAATTTCCTCTGTCACATCTCCCAGTGCTATAATACAGAAGGTCATGGGAATTTGAAAGAAAGAAGGATAGGGAGATCAGAGAATGTGTCAGAAAGCGTTCATATAAACTATTGCAAAGGCAACTGGATATTTCAAATGTATTTCAGCATGGGTCATATAAACATATTTATTTTTTAATATACCCCCTGTATCTTTCACTTAACTATATATTGTACATAATATATTTCAATACTCATATCTCAGGATGAGAATAGCAGAAGCATATGTTAACTGAGTTTTATTAACTCTAGAGGCAATATCACTGAGTTATGAGATATTATGGCTACATGTTTCAGTAACATATGTTACCCATAAGGAACCTGGGGATTTAATGTGGAATATAGTCCAGACTGGACTGGTAAATGAATTGGAGTCAGGCTGAAAAAATTAAAGATCTTCAGAATGAGAAGTGTTACATATCCTATTTGGATTTGAGTCAGAAAACCTTCCTTATGTAACCTTGCTGAATCTCCAGGCTGCCCAGCCTCTACCTGAAATGGAGATCCCCTTTGCTTTAGAACACTGCTCTTTTGTTCCACCATCTTGAGAAAGTGTGACCCACATATATTGACCTGGAGACTGTTAGGTAAATATCGTACTGCTGATTGGAAATTTCTTCTAGTTCCCATGAGTCTGGGGGTACTATGCTTGTTTTATTCTTATTTCTTCATAATCCATCTATTTGGAGATGGGTCCAATGGGCTAAATGACTACTCTGATGGCTCATCTTGATTACTGATTAGACAGGATTAAGAGATGCCCAAGAGATTAGTAGAACACTCTGTGTGTGTGTGTGTGTGTGTGTGTGTGTGTGACAAAGATACATTTTGAAGGGCCTGGATGGAATAGAAAGGGGAAGTACAAAGTCCCACCGTTGGTGTCCCGGTCTCTCTGTCCCCATGTTTTTGTGTCTTTCCCTCTTTTCTTCCCTACTCCTCATATGACCACCATCGTGGTTTGTTTTATCAAGACTTGAAAATAAAGAACCAACTGACAATGGATGGACACCTTTGAAACTATGTGCCCGAACAGATCTCTTGTTCCTTAAATGAGCTCTCATGGGCATGCTTTCCCAGGGGTAAAAACTAGAGCGCTAGTAGCCAGTGACCTTGTGGAAAGGATTTGTTTTTTGAGGGCTCCACTTCCTCAGTACTAGATGAGGCTCAGGCTTTGATTGTGCCCACAGTCTCCCTCCCAAGTGCAGACTCGTCGGTCCCATGCATTTAAAATCTCACCTCCAAGGGCTTTTCTGGAGCTTTGGTCAGCTGCTTCTCAGACAAAAGGAGATGTGTCATTTTGATTTTGTACTTTGGAAACTTCTATGTTTCTCCACTCCTATTTGGAAGTTCCTTGCCCAAGGCATGTCTACCTGTTTTTCCATGTGTAGGCTGTCTTTCCGTGGGAGAACAAATGGTTGGGAAATCTCAGCAGAGAGGTCTGCAACTGTCTCCTGGGTTTTTAGCTCCCTCAGTGTTAAAATAAGTTTTTGATGTCAGGGTCTAGGAAAGTGATACTTGAATGTTTCTTTTTTCTTCTTCTTATTTTATTTACCATGCCCTCCCCACCATACTTAGCAAAGGGGTTCACTTTGAACTCTGTTGTGGCCTAGTGGGTAGCTCTCTCTGTTTTAGATCTTGAGAAGGGACACCTAGACTCTTTAGGAAGGTGGTATCATAATATGGCTGTTGTCTCAGCTAATAGAGGATTTTCTATATGTGCATGTTAATTGTGTTTATAGGTGGTAAGTTTGTGTAAACTACATGTGGTTTGCCTTCATAACAACTTGAGAAAGTGCATTATATTATTAACTCCATTTTGCATATAAGAAAACTGACTTTTGGAAGAGTTGGTAAGTGACCAAAGCTTGGTAGGGCTTAGGGCTAGAGACATTGGGATGGTTGTTCCTGAGCCGCCAATCCCACAGAGATTTTCAACAGCCGAGTTTCTGACTCAGCTACTTGGATGGACTCAGCAGAAGACACTCTTTTCAGTTCAGTTTATAACGGCCTGTGGCAGTGTGTGATAGGAGGCAAAGCACAGTCCTCATCCTTAAAAGGTATGTGGTCCAGACCAGGGGATTGCACTTATGTTACTAGACATAAAATAAACAGTACAGGGTTGCTTGTCCAGTAGTCTCATGGAGGAAGAGGGAGAGACAATTGCAGATTGAGTTTGAAGGCTTTGGGAGAGAGGGAAGATGGCCAGTGGCTGGGGTGACTTAGATTGATCTTGAGGCAAGAGCTATGTCCTTCCCTGTTCCTTCTCTCCTCTTTCTGTTCAGTGTTTGTTATTTTTTCCCTGTCTTCCAGATATGGCATCACGACAGTCCAATGGTGAGTCCTTGTGCAGAAGCGTGAGACAGATGTTTTCTGAAGTCTCTTTGTAGGAAATGAAGTCTATTGGAAGTCCATGAGCCTGACAGCTTGGGGTGGGAGGGGAGCAGAGCTAGACTGTGGTTTGCACCAAACTGAGTCTTGATGCTGAACCATACCCATGGAGAGTGGTTTCTACACAAGGGATTAGCATTCTGAATCCATGTGGCCGTGAGTTTTTTAAGTAAGAGAAATTAGGGGAGAAAGAGGAATATGCTTTGTGCTAGGAACAAGTCTGTGTTAAATATGTTGAACTCTTTGAAACCACCTTTGGAGAACTCCCCCACACTGTCACACCACTGCCTTTCTCCACCCAGAACTACTCCTGGAAGCATTTAACAGTGACACAGTGAGTGTTGGCAGCCATATTGGCTGCTAGGATTGCATTGCTTCCTAGGTCTTTTAAAGTCTCCACAAGTATAAGGAATATCTCAGGAACCTGATGAAACAATGACCCCCGACCTGAATCTAGAGACACTCTAATCTCTAGAATGCACTCCTTGGTGGCCATGGAGCTGAAAGTTGTGCCATTTTCTGGGGTTAAATATTTGAATGACTTTCTATACCTTCCTTTTTGAAAATTACCTGTCTCTAGCAGGGTCAAATTCAGTCTAAGACATAAATTGGGCAACCTAGAAAGGAAAGTAGGAAGATACTTAACTACTGGGAAGGAACTGTGATGGATTTATATCTAACAGGCTATGCAAGAGGAAGTCAAAGGTTCTAAGAGACATATATAGGCTTCTTATTCAACACAAGAATTCTTTGCTGCTGAACCTGAAATACAGAAATATTCAGAAATATCTTTTTTTTAAAACTTTATTTATTTATTTATTTGCCTTGGTATTTGCCTGGAACTGGAACTACAGACAGTTGTTAGCTGCCATGTGAGTGCTGGGAATTGAACCCGGGTCCTCTGGAAGAGCAGACGGTGCTCTTAACCGCTGAGCCATCTCTCCAGCCCCCCAGAAATATCATTTTTTAAAAGTAATTTTTATAACTGAAAAGGAAGAGAGATTAGATATCTAACAAAAATGTTAATTATTTAAATCAATCATGGTCTATTCATAAAATAGAATTCTATGTAGCAGTTAAAAAAAAGAAATATAGTAGAGCTTTGCATAGGTTTATTGGAGCAGTCAGGAAGCTTAACAGCAAGAATTGAGCTTCGTACCATTCTGGAGGCTACAAGTCCAGAGCTAGGTGTCCGAAGGCTTGGTTTACTCTGAGCCACACTTGACATAGGCTTTCCTCTATGTGTCTCTGTCTTATTTATCTGTCTTACTCTCCCATTGCACCACTTTTCCTGGATGGATATTTGCTGTTATAGCTTGATTATGGTTTGTCCCCTCACGAACTTAAGCTGACTGTGATGTTTAGAGGTGGGTGTCTTTGAGAGGCAATTTAGTTGATAAATTTACCAGAGTAGAACATAGTATTGAATCTCAATTCCTGTATAAGAAGAGAGAGACCAGAAGACATACATACATACACACATACATTCATACAGACAGACATACAAACATACAGACACACACACACACCCAGCATTTCCCCTTGGCAATGGCTTCTTTAAACATCTGAGTCACATTAGCAACTGGGAAAATAGTTAAGTCTTTTTGTGACAGTCAATTAGACAATGAAAACTATATATTAGGCACAGCACTTGACACCTGTCTTAGCTAGTTTTATGTCAACTTGACACAAGCTAGAGTCCTCAGAAGAGCGAGCCACAAGTGAGAAAATGCCTCCACGAGATCCAGTTGTAGTAAGGCTGGAGAGCATTTTCTTAGGGATTGATGGGGGAGGGCCCAGCCCATAATGGGTAGTGCCATTTCTGGGTTGGTTTTCCTGCGTTCTATGGGAAAGCAGGATGAGCAAACCATGAGATGAGAAGCAAGCTTGTAAGCAGCATCCTCTATGGCTCCTGGACCAGCTCCTGCTTTTACGGTCCTGCCCTGCTTGGGTTCCTGTCATGACTTCCTCTGATGATGGCCTGCTGGGAAATGTAAGCCAAATAAACCCTTGCTTCCTCAAGTTGCTTCAGTCATGGTGTTTCATCATAGCAGTGACCCTAAGACAGCACCCAGTAAAACTAATAACTGGTAACTATTTTTATTACTATGATAGTAAAGTTCTCACTTGCAAGGTTGGGGCAATAGGCATGGTATTCTTAATTCCAGGGTGTTGTCAATGGAATACTATACAATTTAACTGATCAAACAATGGAGTGTCTATCATACATGCAATACACCCTGCTAAAATATGCAGAGGAACAAAGGTATTAGACCAAAGTCTGCTTATCCATAATCACATTGGTATTATGACTGTTTAATAAGGAAATACATCACTTAGAATTCAACACATGGCAATAATAATTATTATTTTTTGTTTGTTTGTTTGGCTTTTCTGGTAAAACATACCTGGAAAGTAAGTTTAGAAGAAAGCTCAAATATTGTTTCAACTCCATCACAGTGGCTGCGCCCAAATCTTCTGCTATCTCAGCAGGCAACTGCAACTTCACAGCTGCTGGCCTGCTTCTTCAGCAGCGGCCTGGCTGCTCAGGCCATAGCCTGGTGGGAATTCTGCTCCCGCAGGCACTGGCCCTGTTGCTGCTGCTAAAGGTAGCTTTAACTAAGTCTCTATCATTCTATTTATAAGTAAGGCTCAAGATACGAAGGCTGGAGTAAACCTGTTAGCTCAGAGAGGCTGGGTCCCAGTTAGCTAACCTTCCCTCCTAGCTGGTGTTTCCAAAAGACCAGTGCTCCCACTTTCCACTGAAACAAATCAGAAAAGCTGCACCATTTTAAACCCTAACCCACCTCTCTCCCTCTCTCTCTCTCTCCCTCTCTCCCTCCCTCCCTCTCTTCTCTCTCTCTCTCTCTCTCTCTCTCTCTCTCTCTCTCTCTCTCTCTCTCTCTCTCAGACACTTTCTGGTTCCTTTCTGTCAACTAAGTGCTAACACAGCCTCCTGACCCGAGGTTAGTTTTATTTAATTAATGCAAATGCAAACTACTCCAGGCTCACAGTGTGATTGATTATCCTCCAACACTCAAAACACAGTAGATTTAGGAACATTCTGAAAAGTATCACCAGGGTCTGGCCATTCCAGGCATCTCTAGAAGCACATAGGAATGGTAATGGTCTGGTATTGCCCATGACCTTCCTCTGTACTTTTTCTTTTAACAGTTATTTTATTACTTTCTGAGAGCTTTATATGTGAGTACTACATATCATTTCCACCCATTTTGCTTCTTTTTCAACTTGTCTCCCCCTAAAATATTATGACCTTTTAAAAACTTATATATATTTATAGTTTATATTTAAATATACACTCATATATTTCCTGCTGAGTCCATTTAACACTGCTCGTGTGTGTGTGTGTGTGTGTGTGTGTGTGTGTGTGTGTATGTGTGTGTGTGTGTTTGGGGCTGACTACTTGGGATTGGGCAATGTGTGAGAAAGCTAGACCCTGGAGAAGACTGATTCTACTCTCTCAGTAGCCATAATTGTGGGTCTTCATCTAGTGGTTGGAGCTTATAAGATTTCCTCTGTCTGTAGTTAATGTTCTATTGTTTTGAAGAGACGCCATGACCAAGGCAATTTATGACAGGAAGCATTTAATTGGGGGCTTGCAGTTTCAGAGGTATAGACTGACCATCATGGCGGGGAGTGGGGCAGCAGACATGAAGGGCTGGCACTGGAGTGAGAGCTCACATCCTAGTCCACAGGCAGGAAGCAGAAAGAGAGTGAGACTGGGTGTGGAGTGGGCTTTCAAAGCCCACCCCACCTCCTTCAGCAAGGCCACACCTCCTAATCCTTCCTAAACAGTCCGATAGCTGGGAAACAAATATTCAAGCATATGAGCCTATGGTGGTGTGGGGCATTCTTATTTAAACCAACACATCCTTCATCCACATCGTCATGTCTACTGATGTTATTACGAAGGTTTGGTTTAGATGACCATACTGTTTCATGGGTGTAACTCTGACACTTCTTCTGTACCTTAAATCATATATGGATGTACTCATGTGCACATACCCCCACAGAAATATATATACATAGTTAAAAATTAAAAATCAGTTCTAGGTTACTTGTTATACCTAATATAATGTAAGGAATATGCCAATAGTGATTCATGCTGTATTGCTTAGAGAATAAAGAAAAATAGACTGTATATGTTGAATACAGATGCGTTTTTTTTTCCTGGTTTTTAAAAATATATGGTTGGTTGAATGTGTAGATGCAGAGCCTTCACGTTGGAGGGACAATGCAAAGTGATGTGTGTGTGTGTGTGTGTGTGTGTGTGTGTGTGTGTGTGGTCAAGGGGTTGTCTTTCAACACTGGGTAGGGACCTGACAGAGCAGCTCTTACTGATCCTTTCTGATGAACAAGGGCATCTTTAAGTGAGGTTTTAGCACAGATACAAGTTACAGTGCTGAGGTCCTTGTCTTGACCTGGCTGTTGGCTTCCTTTTCTCCCTCACTTCCCTACACAGTGACATATTTCTGCAGATTCCCATCCCTGTGTCTTGAAATGTGGTTTGTTTGTGGGTCCCAGTCAACTAGTCCTTGCTCATCCTCTACCACGGCTGTCCTCGAGGGTGATGATAATGGGATTCTGCTCCAAAGCCTCCAGAGCTCAAGAACTGACCTAGGTTCTTAACTACATGCCCGGAGCCCATGTCTGACCACATCTCCTCACTGCAGGCATCACACAGCCTGTGTGCTGCTGCTGGAGACTGAGTGCTCTGCTTAATCTTTAGAGACTAGTTTAACAAGCCTAGCTGGATAGAACTAAGGAGTGCCTGGGTGAGATACAGGGGATACTTCATTTGTGTTTTCATTTTTTTCTTTGGGGAAATTATGTGGAATTGGCTTTCTAAGTGAATGAGATAGGGAAGGAGAAATAACTACATGTCTATGGGCATCACTTATGGTGGCTTCTGTGAAGGCTCTCAAGCATGTTTGTAGTTGTGCAAACAACATAGTGTGCATTTACACAAGCCTACGTGCTTAGCCTCCTCCACACCTGGGCTGTATGCTGTGTTTCCACTGTGCAGCCTGTCAGCTCTAAAGCCATAATGAGCCAAGCAGTGTGAGCACAGCTTGGGAGAAGATGCTGGGTAGACAGAATAGGCTCCTCCAGGAGCAGTGCACACTGCTTTATAGTAAACTTCTTTTCTTTTTAATAAATGGAGGAAATACTCTAAAATAATGATAAAACTATAAAAGTTTGAATAGTGAATGCATAAGCCATTTATTATCACCACTGAGTCTTAAGTCTCACACAGAATCATAGGTGCTCTATTTGTCCCTTTGGGGTTGCAGTATCACCAAGGTGTGATTAATGTGTGGTGCTGTGCTGTTAGAATAGCTATGACCTCACTAGGTGATTAAGAGTTTTTGGCACCATCCTAATCTTACAGGACTTCTGCTGCAGCTACTGATGAAATTGTCCCCTATATGGAAAATGACTGTACTTACTAGTACTGAGGTTGGGCAGAGTGTGGTGAAAGGGGACTCAGGTGGGAGCCTGGGGGCAGGAACACACCTGGATGGGTGTGTGGTGTGTCTGTGGGAAGGTAGGCAGCTGCAAGGGTGGAGGACTCAGTTCAATCGCCATTGCTATGAACTTCAGATGACCTTGGGTGATCCTTGCCCTGTGTTTGCTTTCCTTATCTGTAAACGGAGTTAAAGGTTGTTCCCACCTCTTAGGCTTGTGGAGGGGATTAAATGTGATAACCTCGGCACACTGAGTGCCTGGCTGTACTGCCATTGCCTCAAGTACTCAGCACAGCTCTGTGGTAGTCACCAGGGAATCAGTGAGAGAAAGCAGGGAGGGGACCTCCCTTGACTCCCAAGCCTCTCCCTTCCTGCCTTCCAGTTTTCATGCTCTGTGAGAAGATTCTTTAAAGAAAAGGTTTATTTTCCAGGAAGGTGACTTTCTCAAGGCTTTAGCTTGAGAGGTGAAACCTCCCGACCATCAACTCTGTGGTCTCTTCTGTAGACAGCTGACTCTTGCTCAGTCAGTTTTTTCAGCCCTGGACATGCAGACACAGGGCAGAGGACTGCGTCACATCTGCAGCTTTCCCTGGGCAGGCTGCTTCCTGGAACAGAGGCCCTTCAATCCCTCCGGTTTTCAGTGGCGAACAAAGACTGACCCTTGGTGGACATCCATGTTGGAAATATGAAGTGTGACTTCCCTTGCCGAGCAAAGCCTGAGCCAGCCAGAGCTGGCCTTATCTCTCTAGTCAGCCCAGTGTTTGTTTTAAGAAAATCCAAGCATGCTCCTTTCTGCTTTCTTCATAGGAAAGCAGAGAATGGTGCTGTCCACTGCAGGAGGAGAGGGGACTGTGAGCTGGGGGAGGAGAGGTCATGTCAGAACTTCCTCCTCAGCCTCTTTGCTTCTGGTCAAGTGTCGTGATATATTGTATACTTAATAAAAATAGTCTGGAATGTCAGAGGACAGCACCATCTCTCCAGCTTTATTTTATTTTAATTTAATTCATTTATTTGTCTTTTGAGACAGGGTTTTTTGTGTAACAGTCCTGGCTGTCCTGAAACTTGCTTTGTAGACCAGACTGGCCTTGAATTCATGGAGATCCTCCTGCCTCTGCCTCCCAAGTGCTGTGACTACAGGATGTGCTACCACTGCTTGGCTGTTAGGCCTTGAACTCACCAAGATCCAGAGGATCTCTGCCTTTTGACTGATGGGATTAAATGAGTCACCACTCCCTGACCTTCATGGCTTGGCTCTGTGGGTGGCTCTGTCCTCTGATATTGCAGACTATTTTTTATTATATATACAATATATCACCACAGTCAAGTCTTATCTCTTCCTAGGCTATCTTCATGGAATTATTAGACTGCATTAGTGACCCCAAATTCAAGGCTCTGCATGGTAAAGCCTCTGAATTTGGCTCTGGATGGTCATCTTGCCTGGAGCTCACCCACTTCTTTGGTTCCCTTTACTGGTAGGTCATCACCCTTTACCTCCAACACCCCCGAAGTCTCAGGAACAGAGGAAGCTCCAAGTGAGCAAAGCCCTGAATGAATGTATTTTGTTGACATGGGCATCATAGGAGGACTCCAAGGCCTCAGCCACATGAGAAATTGGTAAAGTTTTTACCCATATAGGCCAGGCTCAAGAGGGATGGCAAAGCTTTGCTGCGGGGTGTGTGTGTGTGTGTGTGTGTCCCTGAGTGAGTGTTTATGAATGAGTGACTGGTGTGTGCAAAGACTAGTAACTGCAGTTTCCTTCTCCTGAATGGTTACATTCTGAGACTGCAAGCCTTCAGAGACCTCCTACCGAGACTAGCTAACTCCTCCTAAGCTTAATAAACACTGAGCTCAGGGTTGTAGGGCAGCTGATCCTACCAGATCCCAGATTTCCTATACATGTGTCTGAATGTCTGTCCTTTGTAGCAAGCTTTTTCTTTTAGGCCACCAACCAGCTCCCAAATTATGACATGGAGACTTATTATTAGTTATGAATTACTAGTTATCTCATGTCCATTTCTTCTTAGCTCCTATAAGTTAACCTGTTTCTCTTTATGTTTTGCCTCGGGGCTTTTTTCTTTTCATTCTGTATGTCCTCTTCTGTGTCTGCTCGCTGGTGGCTGCCTGGCTGGTTCCAAGTGTCTCTTTCTTTTTCTTCCCTCTCTTCTCTTCCTAGATTTCACCTCCTACTTATTCTCTCTGCCCACCAGCCCCACCTATCCCTCTCCTGCTTAGCTATTGGCTGTTCAGCTTTTTATTAGACCAATCGGGTGCCTTAGTCAGGCAAGGTGAAGCAAATGTAACACGATCGCACGACAGTCCTTTCTTCATTTCATTGAAGCTCCTACTCAGCATTCCAGGACCCAAACTGTGGGGCTTTTCAGACCCCTTTAGCTGGCGACCACTTTCGTTCTTCAGTGTTTATAAATGAGAGGCCTTGGCCTCCTGGAATGCCACTTTCCACGTCTGGCCCTTTGTGCCTTCTCTCTTGTCTATCTCTCTTCCCATCAATGGGGTCAGCATCATTTTCTTCCATCCCCTCTTGAGGGAGGGTCCTAATCCTAAACTCTGTGTTCTGTTGTTTCTACTGAGGGTTTGTCTCCCCACCCTAGAGGTTTGCCAAAGTTGAGTTCAGCCACTGGGCAGTCTATTCACTGAGATGCTTGTAGGAACACAGGCACAAAGACACTACTATGTTCTTGGGTGGCCTCAGCCATGGACTGAGTAGGGCAAGGCTTATGTGTGAACTATGGAAAGCCACAGTGAGTGTTGGATCAGAACAGCAATGAATGTGAATTATCCCCGGGATGGTGCTTTCTGGGACTCACATTGCTTTTCATATCTAGAACATTGCTTATGAAATGCTTGAAATATTTTAATTTATGTATTAGATGTGTCTATTAATCGGATCCCGTGTGATATTTCCATATATGTATATGGTTTGTGTTCACCAAATCCAATCACCTTTCTTCCCCCCACTTCACTCTTTCTAATCTCTTGTCATTATGATTCTATTTCCTGTTCGACTCCTCCCTCCCCTCCCCTCTCCTCCCCTCTCTTCCCCTCCCCCTTCTCTCCTTTCATACATAAAGAGAACATGATACTTCTGACCATTGGTGTCTGGCTTATTTCATTTAATGTAATGTTCTCCAGAGCCATCCATTTGTCTGCAAATGGCAGGATTTAATTTTTTCCTGACAGATAATACTCCTTTGTGTATATTTGCCATACTTTCATTATCTGTTCATCTGTTGACTGCCACCTAGACTGGTTCTGTGTTTAGCTGATGAGAGTAGTGTTGCAGAAAAGTTGGATGCTGAATTTATTTCCTTTGAGTATATACCTCAAAGAAGGATACCTGGATCACATATATGGTAGATCTGTTTTTAGCTTTCCTCTTACTGTCCTCCATAATGGCTTTGCTCACTTACACCCCAAACCATGGAGTTTACGATCCCCTCCCTGCACCGCTCCATCTTGCCAGATTTGGTTAGTTTTTGCTTCTCTGATAATTGCCATTTTAACTGGTGTTAGATGGTATCTCATTGTAGCTTTGTCTTGCATAAAATATTTTTATTGTCGAACATTGTGAAAATTCTGTAATCTTGGGCCCTGGGTGGTGGAGTAAGTACAATCACAAATTTGAGGTCAGCCAGAACTGCATAATGTAACCCTGATTCAAAAAAATATTTTTTTCTATTATGGGTATTTAAGAAATACAAAGCCAGAGATGCTGTTACAAGAGTCTGAGGATTCTGAGTCTCAGGCTCCTCCTCCCTTATGTGTGCCTGCTCAGCCCAGAGCAATAGTGTCCTCTTAACTTGCAAACAGCCATGACTTTGGGATAAATTTGGCACGCCCCTTTTTGCCAGAGTAAATAGGAAGCCAATGCTATTATTTGGTTTTATTATGTTGGCTCATTTTTTACACTCAGGAGTCACAGTCTCTGTTTTACGAAGGATCTGAATCCAATGGTCAGACCTTGTGAGGAAGAAGATCCCTACCTACTGTGGAGTTGAGAAGGGCTGTTCCAGCCAGAGTTTTTCCCACATCCAATCAGATAGCATCAAATGGTGACGTGACTGGCCAATTTAGGCAGCTGCTTGGTGTTGTCTATCAGCTGAGGACTAATTCATTACTGCCAGCTCTTTCCAATCCTCCTTCAAAGCAGAGCTGCTGTAGATTAGAAACCCTTCTCCAGTCTTGCTAATTTGCTAATGGGTTTGTCCAAGGAGGCTGTCCACAACTCACCCATTGGCCTTTTCAAAAGAATGACATTGCAGTCTCTCCTATAAGGCAGTGCCAGCAAAGCCTTGTCTTCCTTGATAACTGGCATAGTTTTTTATTTTTTAATAACATTGTTGTGTTTTGTTCTTGCCTTGACTACCAGGAAGCTTTCTGCTGAATTTAGGGCTCAATTAGAGTGACTGCTCCACCTCTGGCTGCAGTGAACTTATCTCAGCCCATTTCCTCTAGATGATTTCCGATTTCCCTCTTATCTTTATAAGCCTAGAGCACAGAGGTTTTATTGTATCTGGACTTCATTTTCATCTCTTTAAAATTAGGAGTGGTAGAAAGGAAAAATAAAAGCAAACAGAATTGACTGGTGCCTTTCCTGAAAATGCTATCCAAAGAGTAGTCTTGTTTGCTGGGAACTCATGGGGTCTAAAGTACTAGCCCGAGATTAACGGTGGGTAGATTCGTGATTATCAGAGCTCTCAAGTGAGCAGAGCATTTCTGCTTTATCATGTATGACTTAAGCCTGTAAAAGAGCTTCCTTGAGCCCTGATTTCAATTTGTTCTTGATTTATTATTTCAATAAACATTCACTTCCACTTTATATACTAGGTGCTATAGGTGGACCAATAAAGATAAATAAACATTTACCTGTAGAAAATTTATAGTTTACTGTTGAATACCATAGGTGTTCATCTGATTACAGCACAAGATAAGGCATGTGGGAGTGTTCTAGATAAAATTTATTGAGAGGCGGAAGAACTTATGGTATTAGGAAACAAGGAATGAGAATGGGTTTTGTATAGATGGCTGGCATGTAAGCTGCTTTATTTTATTTATTTTTTATTGAAAATAGATTCTTCTCTCACATAGTACATCTCCACCACAGTTTCATCTCCCTCTGTGTCTTCCAGGTTCCTCTGACTTCCTCTCCCTGCTAGATCTACTCCTCCTGCATGCTCTCTTTAGAAAACAACAGGTCTCCAAGAGATGCAGCTGTTCTTAAAGGAGAGAGAAGATATAGATATATGAATGACTTTGTCTAGTATTTTCTTCATTCTGCAGAGGAGAACAAATCAATTCAGAGAAAGAATGCTTTCCACACTACTGAGTTAGAAATTATTCTATTCTAACTATATATTATAGCCATGCCTGTGTTGAAGGTTGATTCCATAGCTTATGAAGGCTGGGCTCGTTTATTCATAAATGACAAGTGCACTTGGTCACTCATGTTTGTAGGTTCCTGCCTCTGGATTTAATCAGTGATGAACTGAGAATATCTGAACTACCTTGGCTAACACCCACTTGGATATTATTTTTTTTTAAATATAATGTTGGATTGGATTTTGTTGACAATTTTTGCATGTATGTCTATAAGTATTGACATATCTTTCAGTATTTGTCTGGCATCATAAATAAATTAGGAAATATTCTGTTGCTTATGTCTCCTGTAAAGGATGTTACAGAATTGGCATAATTTTTTCATTGAATGTTTGGTAAAATTCACCAGTAAACTGAGGGGGACTTACTCCATCTTTTAAAAGGGTATTCACTATTAATTCCATTTATTTAACAAATATAGATATATTAAAATTATTTGTTTCTTCATATATAAGTTTTGACAGGTTGCATGTCTTTAAAGAAGTTGGCTGTATTATTATTTTTAGAAAGCTATTCTTTTGAGGAGGCTGAAGGGATATTTTAGTGGTTAAGAGAACTTGTTACACTTCTAGAGGACTTAGGTTGGATTCCTAGTGTCCATAGGGCTCAGAACTGTACCTCTAATTCTAGGGAAGCCCAGCACCCTCTTCTGACCTCTTTGGGTACTAGGCACACAAGGGGTACACATACACACATATAGACAAACACTCAGATATATAAAATACAAATAAATACATCTTTAAAAAATTCTTTTGAGGCCAAGGTTTTATTATGTGCTTCATGCTGGCCTTGAACTCAAGATCCTTTGCCTCAGCATCCTGAGTGATGGAGGTGCACATGTTACAGATGTACATAACCACGCCTAGCTCAGTATTATTATCCTTTGAATGTTTATGCGATCTGTAGTGATGCTCCTTTTTTCAGTCTTGATACTGTAAAGTGTGGCATCTCTCTTTTTCCCCAGGAAGTCTAACTGTAATTATTGACTTTCTTGACTTTATCAAAGAACTGGTGTTTTATTAAAAATTTTTTTATTAATTTTATGTTTTCAGCACATTTATTTTTATTTCTAATTTTTATTATTTCTCTTTGCTCTTATTTTTTCAAGTCTCCCAGGCATAATAAACTTTGATAATTTATTGTACTTCTCTCTTAAAACTTCTTATATACTTATTAGTTTATTAAATTTTTTCATACAGTATATTTTGATCATGATTTCCCTGCCCTCATCTCCTCCCAGATCTTTCCCATCTTCCCACCCATACAACTCCATGCCTTCTTTCTCTCTGTCTTCAGAAAACAAACAGGCAAATCAATTAAAAAAACTTAAAAAACAGAAAAATCTTGAGAAGCGCACAACACACAACAACAACAAAACACAATAACAAATTCTCATAGAAACACAAAATTGGAAACCACCATATATACACAAGCAAAAGAGAGTAGCATAAAAAATACTAAATAAGGAAATATGAGCAAAAAAAATATCTCCAAAAATACCATTGAGTTCACCATGTTGGTCATTTACTACTGGACATGGGCCTGCCCTTAAATTTCTCCATTAGAGAAAACTAGTTTTTCCTTGCAAGCAGTTGTCAGTTACAGATATCTTCTCTGTTAGGGGTGGGAGCCTGTGTGTACTTCCGCTCGCATTGCTGGAACCCTGACCTGTGCAGACCCGTGCATGCTGCCAGTCTCTGTGAGTTCATATTCAGTTCTGTTGTGTCTGAAAGACACTGTTTCCTTGGCTCCATCCATCCTCTTCTTCCTGTCTTTTGGTGAAAGCAGCTCATAGGTGGGACTTTACAGCATTTAGCAAAAGACTAGAAGAGCCAAGGGGGATGGTTAAACTGTTAAAGAACTTGTTGCTAGTTTCTCTTCCATTGGTGTGATAAAACACCATGACCAAAGGCAACTTGGGAAAGATAGTTTATTTTGGCTTAAGTTCCCGAAGGGATAAGAGTCTATCATGGTGGGGACACATGGCAGAAGTTAGGCGTGGCAGGCAGAACATGAACAAAGGTAGAGCAGAGAGACCGAAGGAACAGGAAGTGGAGTGAGGTTATACTCTCTGAAACCCCACCCTCATGACGGACTTCCTCCATGAAGGACACACCTCATAAGCTTCCCCAAACAGCTCCACCAACAGAGCCTATGGGAACGTTCCTCTTTCAAATTACCACGGAATTCCAGGTACATTTTTTTTCCTTTCCTATTCTCTAAAGTGTATTCTGTTACCCCAGTTATTTCTAAGCAGTTGGATAGAACTCTTACCATGTAGGTAAAGTATTTTCCCCTCTAGGCTTCTTTGAAGATACTTTTCTCATCTTTGATTTTCTGTAGTTTGAAAAAATTATCTATCTATCTATCTATCTATCTATCTATCTATCTATCTATCTGTCTGTCTATTTATTTATAAATCCCGATTGGTAATCTTTGAGCCTCCTGGATCTGCCCAAAGTTTGGTGTCACTGACTTAGGGAAATTGTCAGTTACGGTTACTTAAATAGTAACAAATATAAATTCTCCTGATGTTCCATTCCATGGATGCTGAACATTTTGTGATCTCATAATTCTTGGTACTCTGTTTTTTTTTCAATGTTTTTCTTCTGTGTATCCAGTCCACTCATGAAGCACTCTACCGCTGAGTGGTGGCTATGTCTCCTCACATTTCCTTTTTTTTTTTTCCTTAGAATTTCAATAGGTCTGCTTTCACTGCCCATTTGCTGCATATTGTTTGCTTTATGTATTGGAAGCTTTGCTGCATTAAGTGTAATTATTTCAAATTCTTTGTTCAATAATTGCAGCATTCCTGCCAAATAAGTTTGATTCTGACGCCGGCCAGTTTGTTTTTAACATTTTTCTTTTGCCTTTTACTATGCTTTGTAATTTCTTTTCACCCCTTCCCATTTTTGAAACAGTGTTTTGATTTGTAGCTCCGGATACCTATCAGGATCTCCCTGTCTCTGCTCCTGAAGTGATGTGGTTACAGGCATGCATCACCAGACCTCCATTTGAGTTTTCTTGACACCAGTCCTGATGTACTTGTGGAAAGCACTTGTAGTCAGCAAGCTTTACTAATTTCAGAAAGTGAGAGAAAGTCTTTTGGTGAGCTTGTGTTGCTGGACCGAATGCCACTGGTGCCTCTCTGTTGGAAGTGGTAGGGTTCTGGGTTTACCTCTCCATCACAGATAACTGTTCTCAACTTGGGATTAATAAGAGCCCTGGGTGAAGGCTTTCCATCACAGATATTTGCTCATAACAGGTTTGGTAGATTCCTGCAGCTTCTCCATCATAGATAATTGTTCTCATGTTGGGGGTCTGCTCTGTAGGATTAAGGTTGCTGGAATTAAGGGGATTGAAAGGTTTGGAGAAATGGCCTGTTTTTGTGCTTTTAGTTTTGAAAAGTGATGAGATGGTTAGGCATAGCTGGGTCTCATGCAGACTCTTCTGAGTGCCTATCTTGTCAATGAAAAATCAGCCAGGAACCTGACCCAAAAGAAAAGGAGACAGACATAAAAGAAAGCAGAGATGCCAGACTTTCATCCTGGTCTTGGTCACCTTGGCACATCGACTTTTAAATGTCTATTACAGTTCCCATTGATCTCACATGGTTATGATTTGATTGTTTGTAATCATTTAATCATGCTGTCATTTAACATACTATCAACATGCTCCCTTGTCACCTTATAATTTTATTGGGTAAAAATGTCTCTTCATATCTTTGTCCTATTTTATTGAATTATTCTATTTTTTTTAAAATAGGGATTTTCTTTTTTAAAAATCCATTCTTTTTTAAATTTTAAAATTTATTTATTATGTATACAGTGTTCTACCAGCATGTGTCCATGCATCCCAG
This sequence comes from Sigmodon hispidus, assembly GCA_004025045.1. Lineage (NCBI taxonomy): Eukaryota > Metazoa > Chordata > Mammalia > Rodentia > Cricetidae > Sigmodon > Sigmodon hispidus. Next base: position 251,515 of record PVIH01000685.1, read on the forward strand.
AAAAGGGCACTAGATTTCATTACAGATAGTTGTGAGCCACCGTGTGGTTGCTGGGAATTGAACTCAGGACCTCTGGAAGAGCTGCCAGTGCTCTTAATCTCTTAGCCATCTCTCCAGCCCCTTAAAATATGGATTTCCAACATACATTATAATGTCTTTAGTATTGTCTTTCTTCATTTTGAGTATATGTGTTTTTTTTTTATTCCTTATATTGGTGAGAAATTCCAGTATCATGTTAAATAAATGCAGCAAAAGTAGGGCTGATGGTGCCAGCCCTTGGTAAAATACTTGCCTAGTGTGTCGGAAGTCTTGTAAAAACTGGGCATGATGGTGCACATCTGTAATCCCAACACTCAGAAGTTCAAGGTCATCCTCAGCTATAAAGTGAGTTCCAGGACAGTCTGGGCTACATGAGTTCCTATCTCAAAAATCAGAGGAAAAAAATCTGGCCCCTGTTTCTGATTTTGGCAAGGGCAGGAGAGACACAAAATTAATTTTTATCATAAATTATGCTAGATGACATTGGTGTGAACTGAGTAAATCTTATGTATTTGGAATAAACCCTGCCTACTTAGGTATATCATTTCTTAAAATATTGTTGAATTCCTTTTTTTTTTTTTTGCTTTGTTGTTTTTCAAAATAGGATCTTGGTATGTAACCTGGGTTGGCATCAAGCTTGCTACCTTTCTGCCTTCATCTTCTTAGGCTATGATGCTGTCCTGTATTGCTTAGTTCTATTTGCCAATATCTTACTAATATTTTCATATTTATATTAATGAAGAATATTAGTGTATAGCTTTGATTTATTTATTTATTTATTTATTTATTTATTTATTTATTTATTTATTTATTTATTTTAGGGGTGGTGAGGTGACATAGCAGGCAAAGGTTCTCGCCACCAAGCCCACCAACCTGAATTTGACTCTTCTGTCTCTGCCTCCCGAGTGTTGAGATTATTGGTCTGAGTCCACCACCCTCACCTTAGTTTCTTTGTGTCCTGTGCTGCACATCTCAGGCTTTAGTTTGAAGAAGATGCTAGCATCATGAAATGGGCCTAGCAGTACTTTTGATGTCTTCCTACTTTCTGGACTAGAACAGATCTATTCAGGGTGATCTCTTCTTCAGATGTCTGGTAGAATTCTCTAGTGAAATCATCTAGGTATGGAAATTGGCCTTTCTAGAATTTTAAAATCACAAATTAAATTTCCTTAACAGTAATAAAACTATTGAAATTAAATTTTTGCATTGAGTGATTATGTCAGCCTTGGTCTTTCCAGAAACTGGGCCTCTTCATCTCAGTTTTCAGACTGTCCTGTGTCTGGGAGGGTTGTGACGCTCTGGGTCATATTCTTTACATCTCTGATTTGTGATTTTTTCTCTCATTTTAATGAGTCAGCTTTTTTTTTTTTTTTAAAAAAAAAACCAAAACAAAAAACCATGATTCGTTGGGAATTTCACATCATGCGCACCAATCCTGCTCACCTTCCAGTCTCTCCATATCCTCCCCTCACCCCTGCAGCATCCCCTCAAGGACCTTTCAAATCAATGAAAAATAAAACAATGCACACACACACACACACACACACACACACACACAGCCCACCTTGCTCCTCTAACTTCCCAACACCTCATTTATCCTAGTGGCACTGGGAGCTGCAATGTGTCACAGTAGACCTTTTGTCCATTCATCTCCACCCACAAAATATTCATTGCAATGAGTCTTTGGTCTGGTTCAAGGCCTCTGGCACACCGTCATCCCTGGACCCTCACCAAAAATACTTCTTGAGCATCTTACTGTTGTCCTGACTCGTGGAGATACTGCTGTTACTGTTCTGGAAGACCAGCCCTTTACACACTCCAGCAGGTCATAGATGTGGTAGATGTTAGGGTGGGTCAATCAAAGGCCAAGGATGTGGGTCTGGGTGGTAGCTGAGCTGGTTGGTTTGGACCACTGTGACTGCCTTTCTCAGGTGAGGTGTAGAGCTGGCTCTCCTAGGCCCATGCAATTGGAGCCATCTCCCACATCGGTGGTGTAGGGTGGAATAATATCTCCTACTGCAATGTCCATGGCCCAGTGGCAGCCCAGGACACCCAGACCAGTATGGCTTTGGAGGCAGCAAGGCCCTTGGACATCAATGTGGTCTCAGGTGGCTGTCTAAGACCTTGATACATGCATAGCCCTCAATGGCAATAGGAACTATAGATAAGAACCCAGACCCTGGCTGCTGCTGTGCCATGGATCCAGACATAGTCCTACGCAGCGGCTCAGCCCTGGAGCTGTGTGGCAGTGCAACCCACTTGGGTCAGCATGACTAAAGTAGTAGTATAGCCCTTGAGTATCAGCATGGCCACAGTTTGTAGCCTAGAACCTGGGCATCTGTGTGGCTTTTGGTGGCACCATGGGCCACAGATATTAACATTAACCCTGGCCATGGGAGACAGGACATAGGCCTCATGAGCAACTAGGTTTGAATGTCACCATGGCTCAGGTGGCAGCACATGCTACTCAGGTTAGCATCACCCCAGCTGCAGGGTAACCTTTGGGCCCCAACTAAACTGTAGGGAGGAGCCCTGATCCAAGACATCCACATGACCCTGGATGCTAAAAGGCATCATGAACCTCAATACAGATCCTGGCTATGGTAAGACTACATACCCAGACATAGCCCCTGGCAGCAACTCAACTGGTAGACACATGATCCCTGGTGGTAGTACAGTCCATTCAGGTTATTATGGCTCCAGCCATGGCATGTCTCTTAGTTGCTACTGTGGCCACAATTGGTGACCCAGAATCTGGGCATTAATGTGGCCCTTGGTGGTGACTTGGGCCATAGATACCATCACAGATGCTGGCCACTGCAGGATCGCAGACCCAGACATAGTCCTTGGAAACACCCATGAAAAAGATGGCACCATGGCCATGGATAGTAGAGCAGGCCACTTACAGATTACTCCAGCTGCAGGGTGGCCCTTGGGGCCCAACACATCCCAAGATAGGGGCCCAGATTCCAGATATTCACATGACTCCTGATGGTGACAGGCACCATGGACATTAACACAGGCCCTGGCTGTAATAGGGCCATAGACCTGTACATGGCCTCTGGCCACAGATCAATCCCAGATGACTTCATGGCCCTAGGCAACAAACAGCCTAGGCCAATCAGATCTGGAGAATTCATGCTGGGGCATAGCCTTTGAATATTTTCTTGGCCACGTGGCAGCCATGGCAGCTTTGTTGATTTGCTGAGGAACTGGGCTTTTGCTTCATTAATTTTTATCCATTCCATGGTTTTATGTTCTTGTCCTTATTTCCTTACTTCTTATAGCTTGGACCTGCAATGTTCACAAGTGATCTTCATTGTTAAGGTACTTTTTGATTTGGTGCTGCCGAGAAGTGGTGAAATTTTAAATATGGTCTCTTGGAAATTTCAGGTTAGATGTGCCCTTCAAAATGATTATAGGATATCAGCTGTTCATTGTTTTTGCTCTTTTGGGGAGTCTGCCTACCTAGTTCTCAAATAAATCACATATAGAGACTTATTCTTAATTATAAATGCCTAGCCTTAGCTTGGCTTGTTTCTTGCTAGCTTTTCTTTTCCTTTTTCCCCCTCATTTATCAGAAACCCACCACTGTTCCCCCTTTATCTTCTCTTCCCAGTCATCCCCCTGCTTCCCTCACTCATCCTCCTATCCATTCCTCAGATAAGGTAAAGACTCCCAAGGTGAGTTAATTCAGTCTGTTACATCAAGTTGAGGTAAGACCAAGCTCTTTCCCCAGTATTAAGGCTGAGCAAGGTGTTCCTCTGTAGGGAATGGCTCTAAGAAGCCAGTTCATGTACTAGGAATAAATTCTGGTTCTACTGCCAGAGGTTCCATAAGATGCCTACACCATGCAGATGTCCTTCACATTTAGAGGGTCTAGCTCAGTTCAATGCAGGTTCCCCAGCTGTCAGTTCAGAATCAATGAGCTCCCTAGGTTAGCTGTTTCTGTAGATTTCCTCATTATGATCTTGATCCCTTTGTTCATATAATCTCTCTTCCCTCTCTTCACCTGCACTGGGCACTCAACCTAGTGCTTAGCTGTGGACCTCTGCATCTGCTTCCATCAGTTTCTGAATAAAGGTTCTATAATGGCAATTAGAATGGTCATCAGTTTGATTATAGGGGTCATCTTTGTGGTTTCTTAGGTATTTCCATAGTATCAGGTTTATCTCTAACCCCACAATGGCTCCCTCTATCAAGGTTTCTCTTTCATTGTTCTCTGTGCCTCTCCTGATTCAACCATATCATTCCCATTTGAACCATTTCCAGTCTAGCCCAGAGGTTCGAACCCACTCTCAGCCCCACTTCCACTTAGGCCCAATTAATCACACAGATGTTTGTATTATTTTTAACTGATGGAACTAGGGCCCAGACATTTATTTCTAGCTAGCTCTTGTTCTTAAACTAACCCATGCTCAGCCATGTGGCTCAATACCTTTTCTCAGAGCAGCATTTCAGCTTCTTTCCTCTGCATCTGCTGCCTTCTCCTCGTCGTTGTCACATCTCTGCTCTGCTTTGAGATGTTCCCAGGGTTTTCTTAGTCTGGTAGTCCCACCCACACTTCCTGTTTGCCTTTGGCCAATCAGTGTTTTTTATTAAACCAGTAGGTGGGACAATTATTTACAATGGAACAGAATACAATCCCCCTACATTCTCTCCTTTTTCCATCTCCCCTTACTGTTTTGCCTCTATGGCCCCAATTAACTCAGGATATCTTTTCTGTTTCTCCTTCCCAGGGGGTCCATGGATGTCTCCCTTAGGTTTCTCCTTGTTACCTAGCTGCTCAAGGATTGTGGATTGTAGCCTGCTTACCCTTTGCTTTGTTTCTAAAATTCACTTGTGAGTGAGTACATACCATGTTTGTGTTTCTGGGTCTATGTTACCTCACTCAGGATAATTTTTTCTAGATCCATCCATTTGCCGGAAAATTTCAGGATATCAGTTTTTTTCAACTGCCATGTAGTACTCCATTGTGTAAATATACCATATATATTTTTTTAATTCATTCTTTAGTTGAGGGGCATCTAAGTTGTTTTTAGGGTCTGGCTTTACAAATAATACTGCTATGAACATAGTTGAGGAAATGTCCTTGGGGTAAGAATGTGCATTCTTTAGGTATATGCCCAAGAGTGGTATAGCTGATCGTTGAGTAGATTGATTCCCAGTTTTCTGAGAATCTGTCATACTGATTTCCTAAGTGGCTATACAAGTTTACATTCACACCAGTAATGGAGGAGTGTTCCCCTTGCTCTACATTCCCTCCAGCATAGGCTGTCATTAGTGTTTTTGATCTTAAGTCATTCTGACAGGTGTTAGACGGTATCTCAGAGTTGTTTTGACTTGCATTTTTCTGATGGCTAAGGATGTTGAATAGTTCTTTAAGTGTCTTTTGGCCATTTGAGATTCTTCTGTTGAGGATTCTCTATTTAGCTCTGTACGGTATTTTTTTAAATTGGATTATTTGTTTTTTTTTTAATCTTTAGTTTCTTGAGTTCTTTATATATTTTAGAGATTAGCCCTCAGTCAGATGTGGGATTGGGAAAGATCTTTTCTCATTCTCTAGTCTGTCAAATCACTTGGACTTGAGTTTTGTGAAGGGTAATAGACATGGATCTATTTGTATTTTTCTACATGCCACCATCCAGTTTTACTAGCACCACTTGTTGAAGCTTTTTTCCATTTTATACATTCTGCTTTGTCAAAAAGCAGGTGTGTTCATAGGTGTGTAAATTAATGTCAGGGTCTTCAATTTGATTCCATTGATCAATCTTTTTTTTCCAATTCCAAACTGTTTTTATTACTGTGACTTTATAGCAGAGCTTAAAGTCAGTATAGTGATGCCTTCAGAAGCTCTTTTATTAGCTAGGATTGTTCAGGTGATCCTTTTTTTTTTATATGAAGTTGAATATTATTCTTGCAAGGTCTGTGAAGAATTGCATTGGGATTTTGATGGGGATTGCACTGAATCTGTAGATTGTTTTTGGTGAGATTTCCATTTTTACTATGTTGTCCTACCTATCCAAGACCATGGGAGATCTGCTCATTTTCTAATATCTTCTTCAATTTCTTTCTTTAACAATTTAAAGTTCTTGTCATATAGGTCTTTCACTACTTTGGTTAGAGTCACCCCAAGATATTTGATGTTATTTGTAGCTATTGTAAAAGGTGATGTTTCTCTGATTTCTTTTTTTTTTTAAACTTTATTTATTTGCCTTGGTGTTTGCCTGGAACTGGAACTACAGACAGTTGTTAGCTGCCATGTGGGTGCTGGGAATCGAACCCGGGTCCTCTGGAAGAGCAGACGGTGCTCTTAACTGCTGAGCCATCTCTCCAGCCCCCTCTGATTTCTTTTTTAACCTCTTTATTATTTGTGTATAGGAGGCTATTGATTTTTTTGAGTTAATATTGTACTCCTCCACATTGCTGAAGTTGTTTATCAGCTGTAGGAGTTCCCTGGTAGAATTTTTGTAGTCGCTTGCCAGATTCTTCTGTGAAGCAGACGTTTTGAAGAACTGTCTTGCCTTGTTTTGGTAAAAGTTCAACAGTCTTTTTCCTGTGTGTCCTGCCTGTCTGGTCTACATAGCCCATTATTAGCAGTCAAAGGCAAGAGCAGTTTCTTTGCCCAGTTGCTAACCCTACCACAATGAAAACAAACTCCATAAGGAGATTCTTAAGTGCTCATCATCCTTTTATGAAGTAAATTGGTGTTGCCAGGAGCAGATGTGTCTCATTGTCATGAAAAACCTTAGGTTAACAAATCATTTTGAATGCTATATTCTATATGTCTTTGAAGTGTTTCAATACTATTTAATCTAACATATGCTTATGTAGCCTTGAAGACATACCTAACATGACTACAGGTTTAATTATTATACATTAACTACTAATTTCATTTCTCATTTATATATTGCATTTTTGAATGAACTGCATAAGTACAATACCCCAAGCAAGAGTAGAAATATATATACAGTGTAACAAAATTAAATTTAAAATTGCTATGCCAATGCAAAAATTTAAGATTGATTGTTGTCTTTTTATCCTATATTCCTATATTCTCCTAAATAATAACAAATATCCATAATTCATCAGATAACCAAAAGCTTCCTCCACCCCTCTTGAGAATGTGGACATCAAATTCTCCACACTGCTTCCTACTGTCTGTGGACACAGCATCTTTAGGGTCTCAGAGAGAAAATTTGAGATAATGGCCAAGTCCTGGGAAGACCAACTAAAATCTTTGCTGATAGATATCACCTGTCAAGATTCAGTAAGTCTCCCTTGATCAAACCTGAACCATATTAACCTGGTATGAATCCATAGCCTCTTGTTTCCTATGAAAACAAAAGCAAAACCTCTTTTCCAAAGCATTTTTGATTTCTGTTTGACAAACACACACACACACACACACACACACACACACAGCATCACTATATCTTGAGCTTTGAATCTTTCTTTTTCAGTCTCTTAGTGTTGCTATTATAAATGTGTGCCACATCTCTGAAGAGACATTAAAAAATAATGTATCATTTAGTTTTATATATTTTCTTTGTAGCACTGCTTTATCAGGCCTAACAAAGTTATATTTTCATCTAGTACAACATCTTTTCATTTTTTTGTCTTCCTGTTTGAAGTATAGATTATTTATAGATATGTTGTTTGTTTTCCCACACCTTTCTGCTGTTGATTTCCAGTTTGATTCCATTGTTGCTGAAGAATACAGGCTGTGTGATTTCCATTAAAGTTTTTGGAGGTTTGTTTTAGAGCCTAAAACATAGCCCATTTTATGGCTGAATGCTCTGTGGGCACTGAAGAGAACATGTATTCGCCAGTGTTATTAGGATGTTCCGTAAATGCCAATACGGTTCTATTGGTTTATGATGGTGTTGAATTGTTTTATATTCTTTCTGTTTTTAAGTCATTTTTTTCTGTTTTAAGTTATTTATTAATTTATTATAGTGAGTGTGGGCACACCTTTACCATGGCATGGGTGTGCCACAGTGCTCATGTGGGGCACAGAGACAACACTCAGGAATTGGTTCCCTTTTGCCATCTCATGAGGCAAGGTCTCTTTTGTATGGCCACATAGCATGTTGCAGTATGGCCAACAGTACCAGCCTTTTTCTTTTAGGCCACCAACCAGCTCCCAGTTCATGACATAGGGACTTCTTAGTTTTGAATTCTTGGCCTAGCTTAGGGTCATTTCTGGCTGGCTCTTTTAACTTAAACTCACCTTTTTCTCCTTGTCTTTCTTTGCCTCAGGGCTTTTACTTGTCTTTCCTTCTAAATATTTTACTTTCACTGTTTCTCATGTCTTGCTGGCTGGTAGCTGTCCGGCATCTTGGTGTCCCTTATTCTCTCCTTTCCTCTTTTCCCATTCATCCTCTCTTGGGCCTAGATTTCTCCTCCTATTTATTCTCTGTCCACCAGCCCTGACTGTCCTTTCTCCAGCCTAGTTATTGGCCATTCGGCTTTTATGAGACCAATCATATGTCTTAGACAGGCAAGGTGAAACAAATGCAACACGTGTTAACATAGTTAAACAAATGCAATATAAACAAATGTAACATACCTTTACAGTTAGAGCAATATTCTGTAGCATAAACAATGGTTAAAATATTATTCTATAACACCGGACTCTCAAGTTTACCAGTGCTTCTCTTGTAGGAAGTCTCTGTCTCCTGTCTCAGCAGTAGGAATTCTGGGATGGCAGATTCATGCCTGTAGGCAGAAGTTTCTTTCCCACCTGGTCCCTCAGCTGTTCAGTCCTAAATAAACACACAGAGGCTTATATTAATTATAAATGATTGTGCAGTAGCTCAGGCTTACTACTAATTAGCTCATACACTTAAATTAATCCATAATTCTTATCTGTGTGTAGCCATGTGGCTTGGTACCTTTTCTCAGTATGGCATTCTCATCTTGCTTCCTCTGTATTGCTTGGTGACCCCTGACTCGATCCTTCCTCTCCCAGAATTCTCCTAGTCTGATAACCCTGCCAATATTTCCTGCCTGGCTACTGGCCAATCAGTGTTTGATTAAACCAATCCCAGTGACAAATCTTTACAAGGTACAAGAGCATTATCCCACAGAATGTGCCACCACATCTGGCTGTTTAGGAAACTGCTACTGTGGTCACTTTTTTCAGTTTTTTTTTTCTTTTTTTAAACTTTATTTATTTATTTGCCTTGGTGTTTGCCTGGAACTGGAACTACAGACAGTTGTTAGCTGCCATGTGGGTGCTGGGAATCGAACCTGGGTCCTCTGGAAGAGCAGACGGTGCTCTTAACCGCTGAGCCATCTCTCCAGCCCCCTTTTTTCATTTTGAATGAAATGCGGATGGGTGCTTCTTTTCATACTTCAGCTCTCTTCCATTTCTAACACAGCTGCATTAAATATTTGCTCTATAGACATTAGTTTCTCCCAGTCCCCTTATATTCTCTCCTATTTGAAGCACTTTTTTGGTTGTTGGTGACTAGCTCTCAGTTCTCATTGTGAGACATCTTGACCATCCTCCCCATCCAGAATTGGGAGACAATGATTTATTTTCTTTCAACACTTGAATAGCATTTTCCCATGTACTTATGACCATCCTGATGTCTAGTGGGACAGCCGCTGACATCTCTTTATCCCCTCCACAGAGTGCTGCCTGCTGCAGGGCCTTGCCTGCAGTTGTCCCACAATATAGCACAGTGTAGATTGCTCCTTATTTATCCTTTCAAGCTTGCTCAGCCTCTCACAGATATATTTGTATCTTCTACTAAATTTGGAAAGTTTTTAGCTAATATTTCTTCAAGTCGTCAATTCTGCTCCATTTTTCCTCTCCATTCAGATTTCTGATAACAGTAATAAAACTTCTCTTTTCTCTAAAATTCATGAAACATAAAAAATAAAATCCAAAGCTCCTCAAGCCAAGTTAGGTTCAGCTATAGATAAAGAAAGCACAGTAGGTCACAGCTAATGCCCATGAATGCATTATGGCCACCACAAATTTCTGCTAAGCAACGCTTCTACAGTCAAATCAAAAGTTTTTTTTTTTTTAATGTGTGTGTGTATGTGTGTGTTTTAAATCACTTTATTCACCCATTATCTTTCAATAAAAAAGAATGTTTTTGCTTAAAGTCCACTAATGAGTGAGTACATCTCCTGCTTATCCTTTTGGTTTTATGAGACCTCATTCAGGAGGATATTCTCCAAATCCATCCATTTGCCTGTGAATTTTAGGATATCACTTTTTCTTACTGCTGAATATTACTCCATTGTGTAGATGTACCACAGTTTGTTAATCCATTCTTCTGTTGAGGGGCATCTAGTTGTTTCCAGGTTCTTGCTATTATAAATAATGTTGTTATGAACAGAGTTGAGCTAATGCTTTTGGGGTGTGAATGTGCCTTTTTAGGGTATATGCCCAATAGTGATATTGCTGGATTCTTGGGAAGATTGATTCCCAATTTTCTGAGATACCTCCATACTGCATTCCAGAGTGGCTGAGCAAGTTTACACTTCCATCAACAATGGAGGAGTGTTCCCTTTGCTTCACAGATAGGCTGTCATCTGTGTTTTTGATCTTAGCCATTCTGACAGGTGTAAGGTGGTATCTCAAATTGTTTTGATTTGCATTTCTCAGATGGCTAAAGATGCTGAACATTTTTTCAAGTGACTTTTAGCCATTTGTAACTCTTTTGTTGAGAATTCCCTTTTTAACTCTGAACCCCATTTTTTGATTGGGTTATTCAGGGTTTTGGGTTCTAGTTCCTTGAGTTCTCAATATATTTTTGAGATCAGACCTCTGTCACTTGTAAGGTTGGTGAAAATTTTTTCCCATTCTGTAGGCTATCGTTTGTTTTAATGACTGTGTCCTTGGCCTTACAGAACCTTCTCAGTTTCAGGAGGTCCCACTTATTGATTGTTGTTCTTATTTGTCTGTGCTACTGGTGTTATTTTTAGGAAGTGGCCAGCTGTGCCAATACGCTGGAGGGTATTTCCCCCTTTTTTTTTCTATCAAGTTGTTCAGCCTAGCTGGTTTTATGTTGAGGTCTTTGATCCACTTGGATTTGAGTTTTGTGCAGGGTGATAGGCTTGGATCTATTTGCATTTTTTCTACACTCTACCATCCAGTTATGCCAACACCATTTGTTGAAGATACTATCTTTTTTCCATTGAAAATTTTTGATCTCTTTGTCAAAAATGAGGTGTTCATAGGTGTGTGGGTGAATGTTGGGGTCTCCAGTTTGATTCTATTGATCCTCAAGTCTGTTTTTATGCCATTACCTAGCTGTTTTTATTATAGTAACTCTATAGTGTAATTTGAAGTCAGGTATGGTGATGCCTCCTGAGGTTCTTTTGTTGAGCAAAATTGTTTTGGCAGTCCTGGCTTTCTTGTTATTCCAAATGAAATTGAGTATTGTTCTGTAAAAAATTGTGTTGGGATTTTGATGGGAATTACATTGAATCTGTAGATTGCTTTTGGTAGGATTGCCATTTTCACTATGTTGATCCTACTTAACCAGGAACATGGGAAATCTTTTCATTTTCTGATATTTACTTCAATTTTTTTCTTCAGAGATTTAAAGTTTTTGTCAAACAGATCTGACATTTCTTTGGTTATAGCTACTCCAAGGTATTTAATGCTATTTGCAACTAGTATAAAGGGTGATGTTTCCCTTATTTTTTTATAGCCCTTTTTGTCTTTAGTGTATAGGAGAACTACTGATTTCTTTGAGTTAATCTTGTATCCTGCTACATTACTGAAGGTGCTTATCAGCTGTAGCAGTTCCCTGGTAGAATTTTGTGGGTCATTTATGTATACAATCATATCATCTGCAAATAGAGATAGTTTCACTTCTTCTTTTCCAATTTGTATGCCCTTAATCTCTTTTCTTTCCCTTATTGCTTTAACTAAAACTTCAAGAACTATATTGAATAGATAAGAGGAGAGAGGACATCCTTGTCTAGTTCCTGATTTTAGTGTGATTGCTTTGAGTTTTTCTCCATTTACTTGATGTTGGCTGTCAGCTTCTTGTAAATTGCCTTTATTATACTTAAGAATTTTCCCTGTATTCCTGATCTCTCAAAGACATTTATTATAAAGGAGTGTTGGACTTTGTCAAAGGCTTTTTCAGCATTTAAGGAGATGATCATGTGTTTTTTTTTCCTTCAATTTGTTTATATGATGGATGACATTTATAGTTTTTCATATGTTTTCAACCATCCCTACATTTCTGGGATGAAGGCTACTTGATGGTGGTGGATGACTTTTTTTTTTTTTATAGGTTTAATCGGTTTGCCAGAATTTTGTTGAGTATTTTTGCATCAGCATTCATGAAGGTGCTTGGTCTGTAGTTTTCTTTCTTAGTTGCATCTTTGAGTGGCTTAGGTATCAGGGTGATTGTGGCCTCATAAAAAGAGTTTGGCAGTGTTCCTTCAGTTTCCACTGTATGAAACCGTATGTTGAGTATTGGTATTAGTTCTTCTTTGAATGTCTGGTAGAATTCTGCAGTAAAACTATCTGGTCCTGAGCTTTCTTTATTTGGGAGATTTTTTAGTAGCAGCTTCAATTTCCCTTGGTTTTATAGGTCTGTTTAGGTCTTTAATCTGTTCTTGTTTTAGTTTTGGTAATTAGTACTTGTTCAGAAAGCTTTCTGTTTCTTTTAGGTTTTCCATTTTAGTAGATTATACATTTTTGAAGTATGATCAGATAATTCTTTGGATTTCCTGGGTGTCTGTTATTATGTCTCACTTTTCATTCATGATTCTGCTAATTTGAATACTTTCTCTCTGTCTTTTGGTTAGTTTGTATTAGGATTTGTCTATCTTGTTAACTTTCTCAAAGAACCAACTCTTAGATTCATTGATTTTTTTGTATTGTTCTCTTTGTTTCTATTGTACTGATTTCAGTCCTAAGTTTGATTATTTCCTGCCGTCTACTCCTTCTAGGTGAGTTTGCTTCTAATTGTTCTAAAGCCTTCAGCTGAGTTGTTAGGTCTCTTGTGTGAGATTTCTCTTGTTTTTTCATATAGGCATCTAGTGCTATGAATTTTCCTCTTAACACTGCTTTCATTGTGTTCTGTAAGTTTGGGTATGTTGTGGATTCATTTTCATTAAATTTTAGAAAGTCTTTGATTTCCTTCTTAACTTCTTCCCTGACCCAGACTGGGTGGTTCAAAGTAGAAATGTTCAGTTTCCATGAGTTTGTAGGCTTTCTGTGATTTTTGTTGTTGTTGAACTCTAACTTTAGGCCCTGTGGTCTGATATGATACAAGGGGTTATTTCCATTTTTTTTTTTGTATCTATTGATATTTGCCTTATGGCCAAACATGTGGTCAATTTTAGAGAAAGTTCCATGGAGTGCTGAGAAGAGAAATATGTATATTCTTTTGTGTTCAGATGAAAGTGTCTGTAAATATCTATTAAGTCCATTTGCATCATAACATCTGTTAGATCCCTTATTTCTTTACTGAGCCTCTGTCTGGTTGACCTATCCAAGGGTGAAAGTGGGAAATTGAAGTCTCCCACTATTAGAGTGTGACATTTGATGTGGGGTTTCAGCTTTAGTATTATTGTTTCTTTTACATAAGAAGGTGCCCTTATATTATTATATCTTTGTTCATTTTTAGTCTATTTTCTTTCTGTTATCAATATTTTATTTTAATTGCCATGTCTTCAGACTTACTGGTATTTGTCTTTTTGTTTGGTTCTTTGTGTCTTTTAAAACTCAACTTAGGCTTTCAATTTCTTTATGGACATTCAAGAATGCTCATGAATTGCTCACTGAAGCATTTTAATACTGGTTACTTTGTCAGATAATATAAAAATATAATATAAAAAAACCAGACACTATTGTTGGTGTCTGCTATGGTTGGAGTCTGAAATGTTCTCCAAAGGCTCATGTATTTGAATGGTGGGTTCACAGCTGGTGGTGATGTTTTGGGGAGGTGGATTGTAGAATCTTTGAGACATTTATAGTTAGGAGTGATGAGCCATGGACAGTAGGCCTTGAAGTTTATGCTCACTTGTGGTACAAGACACAGCTTTCAGCTAAAATATGAGCATGATTTACTCTGTGCTCTTACTGCCATGCCTTTCTATCATGATGGAATGCATTCCCTGGAATCTTCAGCCAAAATAAATCCTCTCTGCCTGAGTTGCATCTGTCAGATTTTTGTCACAGTGAGGGATGAAGTAACTAATACACTACCACTAGATGCTATCTGACTTCTCTCCAGCTCTCAGAGGATCAAGTTTTATATCTCACATTAGTCAGAGTTTTCTAGAAGAAGAGAACTGATAGGACTAAAACCATATAAAGAATTTACTAAATCAGCTTATGTTAAAATAGTAACAGCAGTTGTGTCATGCCTGAGAGGCCGAGGACTCAGGAGTCACTTGGTCCCTTAGGCTGTGTCTCTCAGCACTTGTAGCAATCCCTCAGTGCCTGTCTCACATCAGAGAAACTGACAACCTTGCAGCTGCTCAGTCTCTAGGCTTGGGTGCATCAGCAATCTCCTGTCATGGGAAGTCTGGAAGGTTCCTGGAGAGCTATTGTCCTTAGTCAGGGATGAAAGCCTGACTGTGCTGTTTCTATATCATTGAAGGAACATCACCAGCAGCGACAGGGAAAATCGAGCAGGCAATTTGTGACAAGTTGACATTAAAATCAGCATTCACATCTAAGATGTTTATTTGAACTGAGTGGAAGGAATAGGGAAAGTATGTCTGTACACTTTTTCTGATGTACAAATTCAGCATTCCTCTTTTTTTTCACCCGTGTAAATGTATTGTGCATGTGTGTAAGCATTTATTTGGATGTGTCCATGTGTGTGCACAGAGGCCAGAGGTCGACATTAGGTATCTTCCTCATCTACTTTCCATTACTTTTTAAAGAAAGGGCCTCTCATTGAAGGTGGAGGGTGTCACTAATTCCTATAGACTGGCTGGCCAGAGAACCCTAGGGGTCTGCCTACCTCTGTCTTCCCAGCACTGAGGTTACAGTTATGTGTTTCTCTGTACAGCTTTCTACAAATATATTGAGGATCCAAATTAAGATCTTTATGTATGTACCTCACCAATGGTCCCAATTCTCCAGGCCATCAGTGTTTCTTGTGAACCCTAGCAAAAATGTTCTTGATGATTTGGTGCCTTAGATCCTGGAGAAGAGCAGGTTTTTATATATTTTAAGTTTAATTAAAATTATTTTTGTGTTATTAGTATTTGTCTGCATGCATTTTTGTACACCACACTTGTGCCTGATACCACCCAGGTCAGAATATGGAACCAGATCCCCTGGGACTGGAGTTATAGATGACTATGAGTCACCATGTGGGTTGTGGGAACCAAACCCAGGTTGTCTGTAAGAACAAGTCCTCTTAACCACTGAGTCATCATTAATAGTCCTAAATGTAAGCTGATTTACCAATGTTGTTCCAGTCAGCTCTCACAATTAACCTTTATGTAGACACTGCTTTTAACTGAGTCCACAAATATGGAACTGGGCTTCAGAAGGTAAGGGCAATGGACCTTGAGATCCTGAGACCAACTCCTGTTCTCTGTAAACTGTCTCCAAGTACCTTCCTGAGCCAGTGGAACCCTGACAAGTGCTAGTGACCACAGTGTTTTCTATCTGGGAGATCTGACAGACTGCTGACATCTGAAGGGCTTTGGGCAGACTCTTTCTTGCTGTGGTCACTGACACTTATCATGATCTCACTGAAACAGGAAGATACTTAGGGCTTGTTTGTAGAGAGCCAGAGTGAGGCCTAGGACCCCAGGGCCATCTCTTTGTTTCCAGTCTTCAAACCTAGACAAATCATTCCCCTTAGAAAGGATCTGTTCTATTTGTATGTTTGCAGAACTTAGAGGTGATTCAAAGTTTGGACTAGCTTACTGAAAGTAGACTGAGTTTGTGTTCTGAGTGTGTCTCCCTACTCCCAAGCCCTCATTCCAGGGCTTGGGACTTGAACCCAGGTCCTTGTGACTGAATCTTGATTTTTTTTTTCTTTTAAGACAGTCTTACATAGCCCAAGACATCCTTGAACTCACTAGGAAGCCGAGGATGACCTTGAATGGCTGATCATCCTGTCTCTGTTTCCAAAATGCTGTGCCTCTGTGTGTGGTTTTTATGTGGTGCTGGAGAACCAATCCAGGGCTTTGCCTGTTCTAGGCAAGTTATCTACTAACTGACCTAAATCACTAACCTTTATGCTTGGGTCCTCAAACAACAGATGAGAAAAATCTTCCTTCAATAAAGGAACTCTATGACTGTGCCTAGGAATGCCTGCGAGAGACAGTTTCCCTGTGTGGAGTTCTTAGCTCAGGAGGCCTGGTTTAAAAACAAACACCAAACATTTGTCTTGGATCCTGACCAACTCTATCAATCTCATGTTCTCCTTGAAGCACAGCTATGACTCTAAAGTATGTGAGAGGAAAAAGGAGCACCTTTCAGACTTTACAACCTCGTCCCTGGTAGGAGCTGAGAGCCTACTACTTCTGAGTTGTCTGTGAGGTGCTTGTCCATTCTGAGAAGGGGGCTTGGACTCTAGGGAATGCTGAGTGGCCATTTATGCTTCTTACTGCCACACCTGAGACCTGTACTAAAACACAGCATGGAGTTGAGTTGATAAATTCCCAGGGAAGTTAGTCACATGCAAACAGATGTGGGGGGCACTTCCTAGTGTTTGGAATCATCGATCACAGATTGTGTTGAATTTGAGATGATGAGAACAGCCCTGGTATCAGATCATGCTGGTTCAGTCTCAGCTGTTCCATTTGTAATTGTGAATCATCTGGAAGGTTCTTAGACCTTTTTAGTTCCTGCTTCCCTTGCTGTGACATGAAGTTAGCAGTATGTGGCTCAGGGATGCTGTCCTGAGGATTATGTTAGGTAATGAAAGAGTGGTACTTGGTTTTGGTAAGCACTCAGCCAGCAGTCTCTGTGTTAGCTAGGGTTCTCCAGGACAACAGAGCCAATAGGAGGGATCCACAGCTATTTATCCATTGAGAATTACTCCATACAATTTATGGAGGCCAACATGTCCTTTTATCTGCCACGTGTGAGCCAGAGAACTGGAAAGCTGGCAGGGTAATTCAGTCCAAGTCTGAAGGCTTGAGAACTGGGCTGGAGGAGTATGTGATATCTGAGGGAGTGATCATTGCATAGTTGTTCCAGTCAAAGAAAAGAGAGAATAAGGTTGTTCTTCCTTAGCTATGGGTGGGATGGGTGACACCCACTCACCTGGGCGAGAGTATATCTACTTTCCTCAGTTTATTGACTCAGTTGTTAATCTCTTATGGAAGCATCTGCATAGACACACCCACAAATAACATAATCAGCCATCTAGGCACCTCTCAGCCTAGTTACAATGGCACGTAAGATTCTCCATTAGAGCCTTTACACTAGACATTTGTTACTACATGGCACAATCGAAATACAACTTACTATTTTTCCATGTTTCATTGTCACTTTAAGGTTATCCTATGGGTATAATGTTGTTGTCTTGAGGAAAACTCCATAAGGTACATACTGTGAACATGTCAGAAACCACAGTGTCCAGAGACAGATACTCATCAAAATTTTGAATTAGACTTGATGTTAATCTTCCTTTATTTTTGGTTGGAGCCTTAGGAAGGATATTCCAGAGGCATCAGGAACAGAGGGAGAAATGAGAAGAATCAGAAGCAGAGATGGGTAGAAAGCATAGGAAGGGTCCTAAGTGGCTTTGTGCTTTCTGTACACAGAGTTGGCTCCTTCAGAGATTCCCATTCGCTTCCTTTTTGTAGTGAACCAGTGGCTGTATTTCTAATTGACAAGAACCTTAATTAAAGACTGACTAATTAAAGTATGATAATACTTTTTGTTTGTTTTAAATATTGTCTTCTTTGAATTATGTATTTCATAGCACAGATCTAGCCAGTAAAAATTAAAGCCACAAATAACCGGAGGTAAATCAGTACCAAGAGGTAGTGAATGGAATTGGAAAATGTTATGTTTAGAAACCACACTGTTTAAATTTGACACATCGTTTTGGCTTGAGCAGTATGGATGATGGGCAACCCATGGCAGGTGTGGTGCAGTATCATTGGACATGCTGTATACTATAAGGTGATATTTGCCATGATTCTTTGCCTGTATTCACATTCTCATGACCAGAAATGGTGACTACTTTGAGCTTCTGCTGCAGGTTGCAGGAGTCCTGTATCTTTTCTGTCCTATTGTGTCTATATAGTCCTCAAACTTAGGTGGGCCCCACTGACACCCAGGGACTCTATGCACTGTTGTCTGTTTTCTGTCCGTCTGCCTCAGCAGGGCCATCCATATCTTTACTTACTCACAAGTGAATTATATACCCTGTCTCTTTGTCTCCCAATATTAAGAATCCCAGTAAAGGCTTTCTTTTTTTGAATGTATTTAATACCTACCCCCCTGTGTGTGTGTGTGTGTGTGTGTGTGTGTGTGTGTGTGTGTGTGTGCATGAGTGAGTAGATTCTGGCCTTCCACTTTATTGAGTTAGAACTTTGCTTGTTTTTACAGCTGCTGTCAAGCAACTTCAGGCTAGCAGGCTATGGACTTCCAGGTTGCTTAACCTGTTTCTGCCCTCTGTCTCACCTTTGGGTGTTGTGAAGGTCATTTTGTTTTAAGAGGACATAGTGATAGGACTCCCACTGTGAGGCTTGGGGGGGCGACTTTTCTCAGTGAACTGTCCTTGCACACTCAGTTAAGCTTTTCTAAATCCTCTGGATATTCCCTCACTAGAATGGGTTTAGAGGGGGTCCTCAGGGAGAGAGCCCCAGCTCCTTCATACAGCTCTCTTTTTAATCATTCTGCACAACTCTTGTGGCCTCCTAGATCCCTGGTTGGCTCAAAGGTCCCAGAATTATGCATTTTTTTTTTCTGGGAAATGTTCTGTGTGAAGTCTGCTAACAGAAATCAGGTCCTCAACCACAATGCTATTGATTTTTATTATACAAATAAATTCTTCTGCTGAAACTTTAATTCTTATGTCCTTCTAAATATTTAATAAGCTTAACATCTGATTTTTTTTTTTTTTTAAATTTTAGTTGTAGGCCCCTTACTGCCAAATCCTGGCAAATTTCTTCCTTGTTGCCTTCCTGCTGAGAGGCTGGGTTTGGTCACCCCCTCTCATTGTTTCCTGAGATTTATTGTCAAAGTTTTGGAGAACTGACCCCTAATGAATGCATTGGAGCTTTCTTAGGGCTCAAGGCATCACTTCAAATGGACATCTGCCATGGAAACAAGTGAGCATGGCTGGTGTGGCTGCAGCATGAAGGGAGGTGCCTGTGAGTGGTTTAGGTGGCATGGTTTGTAGCCTGCAGCAGGACTGGTGCCCAGCGGCCAGGACAGAGACCCTGGCAGAGCTTCAACACAGAGAAGGGTCAGGTATCTGGTGTCCAGACCAAAGAGGACTGGAGAGGAGGCTGCCCCTGGGAGGTGAAGGGTTTGAGAGAAGGCTTGTCTCCAGATGCTGGATCCCTTGAAGGAGTCAAGCTTATTTTCTATCTGGGCTTCCTTCCTTGTTTACTTTTCTAATAAACACAGACCTCTAATGGGATGAACTTCAGAATTTGAGAGGACAGGAGGGTAGGAGGTGGTAAGGAATAGGTATGGTGTCCTTTCCAGACTTTTTGTTTAAGTGGCTGGATAATCCAGGGCCAGTTCCCTTGCTTCTGGCTCAGTACATCTTTGCTGGTAAAAGCTGGCTGTATTCTGAACTCCGAGCAGGCCAGGGAGGAGCCCTGTGCATCCTTTCTGACATGGGCTGGTGCCTGCATGCTGGCTCAGATGGAGCACACACCTAGTTCTCATGCTGGGGACCAGGCCAAGTGGCCTCATCTCTCCTGCAGCCTCCACATGGCTTCAGCTGACAATTTATGGCTGTCCATTAACTCTATTAAAATGGCTCAGCTCTTAGGAACATCTGCTCTGTGGTAGGCAAGCTGCGGTATTTGCAGGGACATGTGGTTAGACTCTTCCCGAGTCCAGTCCAGGTTCCTGGAGGGACAAATATATGGGGATGCTCTCTTCCATCTTAACTGAAAACAAGCATTTATTTATTTATTTATTTAACCACTAGTGATTGTCTTACAGCGTGGCAGGGTCCCTGGGATCCGCCTGGCTCTCCTGCCTTTTATATCTGCCTTTCTATTCTGTTTCTGATGGAGGGAAGGAAGGTCTATAATAAATCTAGACCAGAGGTTCTTAAACCTGAAGGGTATATGAAAACACCACTGAGTCCCATCCTTAGAGTTTCTGATTGGGTATGTCTAGGGTACAGGGCACCATCTACATTTCTAACAAGTTCCCAGGTGTTGGTAATGCTGATTTGGGAGCTACCCTTTGGGAAGCATGGTCTTGAGTGGCCTGGAACTGGACATCTCCTTGCAAAGCTTAGGAGCTTCTGTGACTGAAATAGAGAATTGACATCGGGCTGAGACAGAGGAAAGGTAGACGTGGGTGAGACATTTTTGAGAGGGTTTCTAAGCAGAGATTAAGTGATTCAGAGCACCAAATTCCAAACTGTTCTGGAATATAGATTGCTCAAGATCTAGAAAGTGCCAGGGGGTAAATTAGCCTTATTAAATTAAGTATAAACCAGCCCCAGATCAGCAGGGAGCCAGCAGCAGAATCTGGCCTGAGAGTGCCAAGCATGGCTTATGGGAAGATGGTAGTGCCTCTTGTACTGTTTGGATTTTCATTGATGAGCGTGCTTGCTCGGTGAGCTTCATCAATGAGTCCATATTGAGATGGCAAAGCATCTGATCCACAGATTGCCTTCTGGAGATACCGAGGGACTCCAGTATTGGCACCCAGTCTTCTTTTGGGGACACCTACCTACTGGGTAGGTATCTTCTCCCCATCTCCTCCTACCACTACTCAGTTCTCAGAATGAGTGGAAGAAGCACCTCTCCCCACTTCAGAAACCAGCCTGGGTCAAGCTCCCAAACTGGATGAGGGCTTGGCAAAGTGAGTCTCTTTGCTGCACACGTGTCTCAAGCTGACGACGGGTAGAAAAGCTGACATTGTCTTGAGACATGCTTATCAGAGCAAAAGGTGCAGTTCTGGCTGGGGCTGAGAAAATGATGCAGGGATTTGAAGCATCAGTGCTCATGGGAAGGGGAGTAGAGACAATCTGGGCTAGGCCAGCTACTAATCTTTCAACAGAGTTGAAGGAGCAGGGCGGGCTTGGGCTTGGTCAGGGACAGTGAGTCAGATTGCTGACACCTGGAGAGCACACAGAAGGTTGTCTCTGAGAGAGATGGCCATCTTGAAAAGTGACACTCTGTTCTGAAATACACCCTTGGAAGCTTGTTGGTCAGATACCTGAGGAGGCCGCATAAGGACATCTGCCCTCCTTTGCTCTGTTGGGTGCTTCTCCGCATTTCCTTGCATGTTGAGCTCTGATGGTAGAGTCTGTGGCTGACATGGAGCTGCATGGTAAGAAAGAATGACACTGTGGTCCTGTGTGTTGTGCTGGGGTACACCTGGAAATTGCAGAGTGAGAAACAGCAAGGGAGAACCTCTCTACAGAAGAACCCTGCTGATTTGCCTAAGGTAGCTGTGACGGCAGAATTAGGATTTGATTTTAGAAATCTGGACTCTACTCCTCCTACTCACAGATGCACCTCACCTGAGCTGCCCTGGGCTTCCTTACAGTTCCCAGGGTGAGTGGGAGTAAGGGAGGGTGCTGTCCTTTTGTGTACAACTCACTTGTATCTGTACTGGTGTTTAAAGGGTGGCTCTTTCCACATGTCATCAGGGTTAATGAGACGCAGACCTTCTGTGAGTTATGGAATGAGAGATCCTTTAGGAGTGAAACCTTGTGCAGGATGGCCAGAGTTGGGGAGTAGCTGGTTGGAGACAGCACATCATTGAAGCAGCTTGGGGAAATGGGAACTGGTGGGAATGTAGACAAGATGTCCCAGAACCTTCAGTGGAGGGGATGGTTCATACTCAGAAGAGACAGTTGAGGACAAGGATGGTGAGGATGTGCTGGGACCCATCAGACACTTCTGTACCTCTTGTTAGCATGTGAGACCATCCGGGCAGAGGTGGTACATCTGTGCCCTCTGCCTTATTTCTGCTTGCTCCATTTCTTGGCAACTAATTG